>CAUYQU010045445.1:0-70389 GCA_963574635.1 Cheracebus regulus | reverse complement strand
TTAGTCATGAAGTCCTTGCATATGCCTATGACCTGAATGGTATTGCCTAGGTTTTCTTCTAGGGTTTTTATGGTGTTAGGTCTTACGTTTAAGTCTTTAATCCATCTGGAGTTAATTTTAGAGTAAGGTGTCAGGTAGGGGTCCAGTTTCTGCTTTCTGCACATGGCTAGTCAGTTATCCCAACACCATTTATTAAACAGGGAATCCTTTCCCCATTGCTTGTTTTTATCAGGTTTGTCAAAGATCAGATGGTTGTAGATATGTGACGTTACTTCTGAGGCCTCTTTTGTGTTCCATTGGTCTATATCTCTGTTTTGGTACCAGTACCATGCTGTTTGATTACTGTAGCCTTGTAGTATAGTTTGAAGTCAGGTAGCATGATGCCTCCAGCTTTGTTCTTTTTGCTTTGGGTTGTATTGTCTATGAGGGCTCTTTTTTCATTCCATATGAAATTTAAGGTAGTTTTTTTTCCAGTTATATGAAGAAGGTCAATGGTAGTTTGATGGGGATAGCACTGAATCTATAAATTACTTTGGGCAGTATGGCCATTTTCACAATATTGATTCTTCCTAACCATGAACATGGAATGTTTTTCCATCTGTGTCCTCTCTTTTTTCCTTGGTCAGTGGTTTGTTCTACTTGAAGAGGTCCTTCACATCCTTTGTTAGTTGTATTCCTAGGTATTTTATTCCCTTTTTAGCAGTTGTAATTGGGAGTTTGTTCATGATTTGGCTCTCTGTTTGTCTGTTATTGGTGTATAGGAATGCTTGTGATTTTTGCACACTGATTTTGTATCCTGAGACTTTGCTGAAGTTGCTTATCATATTAAGGAGATTTTGGGCTGAGACAATGGGGTCTAAGTATACAATCATGTCATCTAAAAATAGAGACAAGCTGATTTCTTCTTTTCCTAATTGAATACCCTTTATTTCTTTTTCTTGCCTGATTGCTCTGGCTAGAACTTCCAATACTATGTTGAATAGGAATGGTGAGAGAGGGAACCCTTGGGAGATAGAGACACACAAAAATACCTTCAGAAATCAATAAATCCAGGAGGTGTTTTTTGAAAAGATGAACAAAATAGATCACTAGCCAGCCTAATAAAAAAGAAAAGAGAAGAATCAAATAAATGCAATAAAAATGATAAAGGGGATATCACCACCGATTCCACAGAAATACAAACTACTATCAGAGATTACTACAAACAACTCTATGCACATAAACAAATAACTCTAGAAGAAATGGATAAATTACTGGACACTTAAACCTTTCCAGGACTAAGTCAGGAAGAAGTTGAATCCCTGAGTTGACCAATAATGAGGTCTGAAGTGGAGGCAGCGATTAATGGCCTACCAACCAAAAAAAGTCCAGGTTCAGATGGGCTCACAGCCAAATTCTACCAGACGAACAAAGAGGAGCTGGTACCCTTCCTTCTGAAATTATTCCAAACAATATAAAAAGAGGGAATCTCCCTAACTCATTTGATGAGGCCAACATTATCCTCATCCCAAAATCTGGTAGAGATACAACTAAAAAAGGAAATTTCAGGCCAGTATCCATGATGAACATTGATGCAAAAATCTTCAATAAAATACTGGCAAACTGAATGCAACAGCACATGAAAAAGCTTATCCATCACAATCAAGTAGGCTTCATCCCAGGGATGCAAGACTGGTTCAACATATACAAATCTATAAATGTAATCCATCACATAAATGGAACCAGAGACAGAAACCACATGATTATCTCAATAGAGGCAGAGAAGGCCTTTGACAAAGTTCAACAGCCCTGTATGCTAAAAACCCTTAATAAACTAGATATCGATGGAACATATCTCAAAATAATAAAGCTATTTATGACAAACCCACAGCCAATATCATACTGAATAGTTTTAAAATTTTAAATCACAGATTAATTTTTAAACACTGTTCCATTAACCAAGATAATTTTCATTTTTTATGCAAATACAACAATTTTAAGTTTCCACAATACAACAAAATGTCCTGAATATTTCATTTTTGTTTTTTGATTTGCTTGTTTTGTCTTTAATGACAATCTATTTAAAGTAAGAGTCTTTAAAGTGGCTGAATAGCATGATAACATGCCTTCACTGGTAATTTAATACTTGGATATAATGAGTTTATCTGAGAGATTTCATTAAAAACAGCAAGGTGCCTGAACACCAAAGCTGAGCTGTTTTCAATCACAGAATTATAGTAATTATACAAATCCCAAGGTTTTCATCAGATGGAAAAGCCTTCCAGGGCTAAACATGTACTTTAAACTTAGCACTAATAACTGTGTGTTGTTCTAAATTACAGTAGAGAGAATCCTTGGGCTTAGGGAAAGATAAGAATGTTAAGTGTTGAAGGTTTAAGAAAAGTTGAGAAATAAACTATTTTGATGGCATAGCAATATCACTAAGAGGCACATCTCCTGGGTAGTAGTAGAAGAACTGTTGTGTACAGACATAGTGTATAGCAAGTGAATATTTAAGTAAAGTCAAGGAGATTGTTAACATTCTGTCTTGGAGAGGAACAGCTCTCTTTTCTCTCCCAAGGGTCCTGAACTTGTAAATTGACTGGGCTGGGCTCTTCTTCTAATCAGTAAATGGCATAAACTACCAGTAAATGAGACGATTATTGGCCCAGAATCTGACTTTCTGAGTCAGGTGAAGACTAAAGAATAATTTAGTTATGAGGATTACTTAAAATGTCAAATTTTTATAAAATGGCAATGGCATAGTACCCTCAGGGAGCTTGTTTGTGAGGGAAGTGATAAAGAAAGATGCATCTAGGAAAGTTTCATTGAAATGTCCCTAGACAAGAAATTTGATTTCGTCTGTTTTCCATTAATAATTCTTTTACTTATTTTTGCTGTCTAAGGTGGGTAGGGGAAGACAAGGAGAAGAGATTAAGGAAGGAGAACATTTGAAAAGGAGTGTGCTGTGGAAATGTCCAAGATGGGTGGAGGAGGAGGAAGGGTGACGCCCCGGAGGAGATGGAGAAGGCAGTCAGACTGGCTTCTCATTTGTCGAGATTAAGCATTGAGGAGCAGAGCATGTGAAAGGCCCTAGGACCTGTCTGAGTATTTCTGATGAACAATCAGGACACAGAATTCCCCCACAGACACTGGAGCGAGATATACCTGGGATTTGGGTCCCAACAGGACAGTATTTCTGATTCTGGTCTCTGTTCTTCTCCCAACCTCATCCCTTCTATGATAAACTTAACGTCTCCTGTCTGCAAGCGTAATTGAAGAGTTAGCTGGAACCACTGTCTCCTGATCCCTTCTGGATGTGTTACCGTCCACATTTATTATTTGTGTATTTGAACCTCTGGGTACATCCCCAGTTCCTCATCAGAAAGCTTAGGAATGACGTTGATCCACTTTCAGGCCTGCTCTGAGTGAGTGCAGACAGGTGAACGCCTGTGGGCTCACCTGGCTGCATCCACCCCAGCTTGGCAGGCTTAGTTCATTCATGATGCCCTAAAGGAGTACCTGAAGCTGGGTGACTTAGAAAAGAGGTTTATCTGGCTCACAGTTCGTCAGACTGTATAGGAAGCATGGCACCAGCATCTGCTTCTGATGAGACCCTCAGGCTGCTTCCACTCATGGTGGAAGGTGAAGGGCAGTGGGCATTACATGGTGACAGTAGGAGGGAGTGGGAAAAGAGAGAGAAAGCACCAGGCTCTTTTCAACAGAGAGTTGTCATGGGAGCCAAAAGTGCCAACTCACCCTAGCAAGAAAGGCACCAAGCCATTCCTGAAGGATTCACCCCCTTGATCCAAACACCGTCCATCAGGCCCCATCTCCTAACACTGGGGGTCACATTAGACTTGGAGGGACCAAACAAACACAGCACAGGCTCTGGCCAAGTAGTCCCCTGCCAGCAACTCCAATGTCATGAACATGTTGCTTTTCTCCCTTTAACTGTCAGAATGTGTACTACTGTGCAGAAATTATAAGATGCAGAAAAACAGAAGCAGAAAGATGACTCTTAATCCTTCCATCTGGAGAGAATTATTCACATTTTGCCATTTTCCTTCCAATCTTTTTTCTGTGTCCTTTATTGCTTATTTGCATTAGACTGTAGATGTTCATTTGTTCTGATTTATACACATTTAATAATAGTTAATCTTCTATCATAGGCATTTTCCGTAACTCTCACAGGAGAGCTATTGGATATTGATTGCTGTAGGGAGCATGAGGGAGTCGTCATTTTGATTAAGTGCTGCTGTCATTTGTGTTTCTTTCCAGGTCCCCTCTTGCTGTTGGCTGCACACCAGGAAGGCTATGATGGGAATGAAGGTGAAAACTTGGGGATTTCACTTAAGTCATTTCTTCTGTCTGCAAGATCATCCTTTAAAAATAGAGAAGCTGCTCTGTGTGGTGGTTAACTCCAAGTGGCAGAACTCATTCTAGAAGGAAATGGATGCGAGCAGCTCCGGGGGCCCCAGACGCATGCTTCCTGTGGTCTAGCCCAGGAAGCCCTTCCTTGGGGGCCCCAATTTTCAGGGATGCCACCTGTTCTGGACGCATGGCTGATTCCTGAGTGATGATGGTTCGCCGGGGGCTGCTTGCGTGGATTTCCCGGGTGGTGGTTTTGCTGGTGCTTCTCTGCTGTGCCATCTCCGTCCTATACATGTTGGCCTGCACCCCAAAAGGTGATGAGGAGCAGTTGGCACTGCCCAGGGCCAACAGCCCCACGGGGAAGGAGGGGTACCAGGCTGTCCTGCAGGAGTGGGAGGAGCAGCACCGCAACTACGTGAGCAGCCTGAAGCGGCAGATCGCACAGCTCAAGGAGGAGCTGCAGGAAAGGAGTGAGCAGCTCAGGAATGGGCAATACCAAGCCAGCGATGCTGCTGGCCTGGGGCTAGACAGGAGCCCTCCAGAGAAAACCCAGGCTGACCTCCTGGCCTTCCTGCACTCACAGGTGGACAAAGCAGAGGTGCATACCGGCGTCAAGCTGGCCACGGAGTATGCAGCAGTGCCTTTTGATAGCTTCACTCTGCAGAAAGTGTATCAGCTGGAGACTGGCCTTACCCGCCACCCCGAGGAGAAGCCTGTGAGGAAGGACAAGCGGGATGAGTTGGTGGAAGCCATTGAATCGGCCTTGGAGACCCTGAACAGTCCTGCAGAGAACAGCCCCAATCACCGTCCTTACACAGCCTCCGATTTCATAGAAGGTTAGCATTTTGTGAATTGCGGGGAAAGGAGAAGAAAAGGAATTTGGGGGTCCTGGTACCCAGACAGGTTCCAGCTGCAGGAGGCTGGCAGCTGGCTCTGGGATGGCTGATGGAAAGTTTTGTGTGTGTGACCCCAAAGGTACGGCATGGCTTTTCATTTTTCAGGAACATGTGTTTCCACTTACTTTCTCATGGAAACCACAGTCATTGAGTGGACAGTTTCATTGTTCCTTGGCAGAAGAAGGTAGAACTTCTTGCTTGCATTTTAAAAATACATAAACATAAAACTTTGAAACCCAAATAAAATAATACAGGGCATTTTTATTTAGCCCTTCTCACAGGCACTTCTAGTAACTGGGCTTGGTTAGCAAGCCCATTAAAAGAATAAGAGCAAGTACATATTATTGCACTTAGGTATGCCAGCCACATTTACTAATTATTTTTTCTTGTAATGATCCCATTAGTAGATGAGGAAATGCAGGTATAGTTTAATGAAGTAAGTATCTAAATTTACTCAGCTAATTGATAGAGCCAGGATTTGAACTCAGGAAGTCTTAACTCCAGAGTCCATGTCCTTAATCTCTACATTATTTAGCATAGATTGTCAGAGCACATGGAAACTAGTGAGATGAATGGCTCATCTTTTTTTCGTGGGCATAGAACAGCCTAGGATTAATTTGTGTTTGTGTCTAATTTTAGAAGACAGCAGCCTCATTCAGTTTCTTGGAAGACTTGTTAATATCTTCTTAAGTTACCTATTGTTTGTGGTTCAAAAATTAACTAATAATTTGGGAAAAGAAGTACTTTCAAGGGCATCTAGTTCTTTGCCCTTTTCTGAATAAAATATAATTCATCTTGCCCAGAAATACAGCTGTGTCAACCTGACCCCACTCCCTACTTTGGTTATACAACCATCGTCTCATGGGCCTGCAGGCAAAACTGACTCGTTTTCATCAAATCACAAACCTTCCTGCTGCTATTTATGCCTATGTTCTTTGGGCAGTTTCTTCTTTTATGCTTTTTTAGACTTTATACCTCAACCATAAATTTATGCAATTTTAGTGTATCATCAGTTTTTATATGCCTAGAGCCAGGGAAAGAAATCTTTTAGAAGATCAAGTCTTTAGTGTGAATTTTTTTGAAACTCTTTTATATGAGACAGTAAAAATGTCTAGAATGTTCAGCAGCTAACCAGTATAAGCACATGGTAAGCACACAATAAGAGTTCAAAATAAAATGATGATGATGCAACCTCACATTTTACAGTACTTCACAGTTTATAAAGCATTTCCACATGTATTATTTTACTAGCTGATCCCCAGGAAAATCATTAAATATCATTAAAAAAAATTCTCATTGTCACTTTCCCTGGGGTGTGCCACATAGAGCTGCCCACATACAGAACAATTTCAAAAGAACTTGATTACAAATCAGTGTCTGCAGGTTGGAATGTGTGACCTTGTGATGTTCAATCTGCATTCATATTTGAAATCTGTCTGCTTTTCTCTGCACAGTAATTTTATACATAAGGCTTACCTTTCTCAATCAGCAGTGACACCAGCCTCTTGCCCTTGAGTATATCTGCTCTGAGGCTTGGCTGACTTTCCTTTAGGGATGCTTTCATCATAGCTGCTCAGTGCTGCTTTCATGAGCAGCACATTGCTTTTTTAAGGCAGATCAATCCACATGTATCTTCCATATTTGATGAAAGTGTAGTTAACTGTTTTTGTCTGATGAGTAAATAAAAGCAAACACTTTAAATATATATAGAGATATTTGACTATTATAAGCAGTTTATTTCATTTAAAAAATGTTATCAATAACACAAATTTGTGGAGGCAATCTTTTATAGTCACAGGAAGCAGAGCCTTATGAAAGATTCTACAGGTCAGAGGAAGCTTAGAGGGGTGATAGAATTAAGTGCAATATAAGGAGTAGCTTTGAGAACAGTGATGTTTCAGAACAAAGTGGAATTCCTGGCACTACAAGAATTCTGCCATCAACTGGGTGACTATTTGGCCAGGAGGTTATAAATCATGATCCCAGCTTCAGAGAGGTGATGAGATTGAATTACATTTGGGGACCTTTTCAATCGTGGTTCATGATTCTTTGATCTATACCTCGTTAAGGAGAAAGAAGGGAATGGAAAGGTCTGGTCTGAGATTTGTCTTCTTTAATGAGCTATGGCAAGTGATAGGACCTTACAAGGGTGAGAGATATCTCTAACTTCTTTGAGTTCTTAACCTTAGAAAGAGTGATTTGGGGTTTTGGGTTTCAGTAATCCAAAGTTGAAGGAATGTATCAAAAGTCCATGGGAAAACCTGGTTAGAAACAGGAGTACTCCACACTTTGAGAGTTCCAAATGAAGGCAACAGATTCTCTGAACCCTGAGTAGTATACGGGGATTCTTTGTGTTTAAAAAATAATAAAGTCCAAGGCATGCTTGCAGATGATCATAGTTATGTAAAACTTAAAGCTAAGGGTGAGAGAAGTGGCATGATGATGCACGCTTGGGAAGCTGTGATTTTGACCAAGACCCTTAGCTCCTTAAGACTCAGTTTCCTAATCTGTCAGGAAGAGACTTAATGTAGATGTCTTCTGTGAACCTACCCAGCCCAGACTTTCTTTCTAGTCTCTCTTGCCTGCAAAATACAAAGCTTTTCTCCATAGCTTTGCCAAGCAACGATCTCTCAGGAATGTTTTGCCATCCAGTCTGCCGCATGACCCAGGCAGAACAAACCCCTCCTCCCCTTTGGATCCTCCTCTATAAAGGAAGAAATCAGATACATTCCTTATAAGGTCTAGTCTGGCTGTGGTCACTTTCTACAGTGCTGTGAAGCTTGCAGGGGGAAAGTATCACACAGATGTCTGATTTGCCTATATTGATTTCATTATTATCCCTAAAACACAGAGAAAGTTATATTTGTCTCTTTTTTCCCTTCCCCAGATGTTCCATTGGCACTGATTTTTGTGTTGGATTCTTATGTAATAGCACTAATTTTTTACAACCATCTGGGAAAAGAAGTGAGAGTAGAGATGGGATCAAATCCTGTGCCTCACTGTTTATCTCAAGTAAACAGAAAATCCCTTCTTTATGTTTGTGGTTTAGTTATTCCTTCAGGATGGGATATACAAACTAATCCTGAGATCTAAGTGGCCCATACTTTGGCTCTGATTTCCTGTTTTTAAATAGTTCCCTTGGACATTAGTTTCATACCATTCCATCAAACAATTTAGCTTTCCAAACTCTATTTCACAATCCAAACATCTGATAATGTGACTCCTATGTGAGACTTTTGTGTCTACCATGTCCAAGGGTTGTTCCATCACCAGCCTGTGTAGCTCACCCTTTGATAGTCTCTGCAGGCTTAGTGGTGTGCTAACAGTGGGTCAGATGCCAAAAGGTTTGATTTTGAGATGAGAGGAAATTAAGCTATGTTCCACATGAACATGAAGGCTTTGGGGGTGCCATGGTTTGAATGTATCCCCTCTAAAATTCAGATGTTGCCAATGTAATAGCATTAAGTGTTGGGGCCTTTAAAAGATGGTTATGCCATGAGGGCTCCTCTCTCATATACATAAGGGATTAAGGGCCATGTAAAAGAGGTTCTATGTAGCATTTGGTAGCTTGCCCTTACTCCTTTTTTTTTTTTGAAATGGAGTCTCACTCTGTCACTCAGGCTGGAATGCAGTGGTTCCATCTCAGCTTACTGCAACCTCTGCCTCCCAGGTTTGAGGGATTCTCCTGCCTCAGCCTCCTGAGCAGGTGGAAATATAGGCACATACCACTATACCTGGCTAATTTTTGTATTTTTAGTAGAGACAGGGTTTCACCATGTTGAACATGCTGGACTCAAACTCCTGAACTCAAGTGATCTGCCCGTCTCAGCCTCCCAAAGTGCTGGGATCACAGGCATAAGCCACCATATCCAGCCTCTGCCTTTACACCATTTACCCTGGGAGGACACTGTGTTCCTCTCCTCTGGAGGTCACAGCCCTTACCAGACAACTGAACCTGCCTGTGCCTTGATCTTAGACTTCCCACCCTACCTAACTGTGAGAAAATACATTTCTGTTCTTTGTAAATAACTCAGTCTCAGGTAGTTTGTTGCAGCACGAAACGCACTAGGCGGGTACCCTCAGATATGTTTTAAAACAAAGACACAAGGAGATAGCTATAAAAACTTACTAGCAGGCTGTATCATCAGTTCCAACCTCCTGTACTCTCCAACAAACACCTCATGGGGATAGTGAGTGTTTTACTTCAACTGTCGGTGTATCACTAAGTAGCCTCTAAGGAACACTCTCACCACTTTGCTAAAGCTTCTCTGGATGAGTCAAATATAATTTTAGGTCCTACGTGCTTAGTGAGCAACGGGCCGGGGAATTTAGCAGACAGGAAATGGGCCCTTGTATCAGTATGCCATTTCAGTGACAGCAACTTTGTGATTTGAGGCAGAAAGCATAAAACAGCCTTTCAGGTGCATTCTGGGCATTTGAGAGGTATTGGACATCTTGGTGCAGAAATAAGGAAGAGTGGGGATTCTGCATAGTAGTGGGTCTCACTTGTATTTGAGGTATAGTGGGAGGAGACTCACAGGCAGGACAGCAAAAGGACATCAGGGCCTGAGTTAGGCCTGGAAACTGAGCCAACGTCCCCAGGGAAGCTTGGGTGGCAGAACTCGGGTCCTTCTCACTACCGTCACTTCACTGTGTTCTGGATCAACCTGGTGGTTTATTCTTAAGTGTGGAATAGGCCTGTGTGTTATGAGGTACCTCTCTCACCAGGCCCCTCTATCCTTTTACTGCTCTCAGATATCCCCATGTGTTTGCTGATGCTTTAAGTCCCTATAAGGAAGGAAAAACGCTTTTCATTCCAAAATTAGAGATAAAAGACTTACATGCAAATACGTGGTTTGAGGCTGTACTTTGTAGAGTGAATCCTTCCTTGTGGTGATGGTGAGAAAAAACTAGCCCAGTCTTGGAATTCTGGCAACTGGCAGGAATCCAGCCCCCAGGCCCTCCATCAGGAGCCTGCAACCAGAAGAGCCCCATGCTAGAACAGATGTTCTGCTATCTCAGAACTGACATTCTTAATCATGTTTAAATAAGGGGCCCTACATTTTCATTTTGCACTGGGCCCTGCAAACTGTGTAGTTGTTCCTACCTCCAAGGTAGAGACAACAGGAGGGAAGGGTCAAAGAAAAAGTAATATGGAATTATGAGACTGATAGTACAGTCCTGATACCTTTGCTGAGGACCAGCTGTATTGACCATGAATTGGGGCAGATGTAACTTGTACACAGAGCATTTTGCTGCAACTGCAGAAGCTGGCAAATCTGGCCTTCCATTGTAGTGATTTTGCTGTTGCCAATTGTGTTCTCCTTATTCAAAACAATTTAGTTCCCAGGGAAAAACGTTCATGATTTGTTGATATGTATGTATGTATGTATGTATTTTTGTCCAGAAGGTTGCAGTCATTCACTCATTCAACTTACATTATGTGAGTACTCACTATGTTCCAAGAAATGTGTTAGGCCCCACACATACAGGGCTGAATCAGGCCCAGTCCTTACTTGAAGAATTCTGCAGTCTGGTGGTGGACACATCACTTTTAAGACAGTTATGATACAATATGGTAAATGCCATGATAGAGATATGTCTTGGCCATTTTGTGACCATAATAAAGGGGCATCTACCCAAGCCCAGAACACAGAACAGGCTTCCTGGTAGAGATGGGTAGGTCAGAGGATTTGGGGGTTTTTCATTTTAATTTTGTTTTGCTTCTTTGTTTTTGAGACAGGATCTCACTCTGTTAATCAGGGTGGAGTGCAGTGGCACAATCGTGGCTCATTGCAGCCTCAACCTCCTGGGCTCAGGTGATTCCCCCACCACAGCCTTCGGAGCAGCTGGGCTACAGATGTGTACCACCACACCCAACTGATTTTTTAAAAGTGTTGATAGTGATGGGGTTTCACTATATTTCTCAGGCTGGTCTTGAGCCCCTGGCCTCAAGTGATCCTCCCACCTTGGCATCCCAAAGCATTGAGATGACAGGCATGAGCCCTGCGTCCTGCCCTTTTTGTTTGCTTAATGGAGATAGCACTGTTCTTCCTGGCTTAGGTTTCCTATTAAGAATGTATTATGAGAGAAAATCTGTGATGTTATGAGAGGTCAAAGACGAAGGAACATGAGTTTAGTTGGAGTAGTCAGGAAAGGCTCAGAGGAAGGAGGGGTTCTGGCTGGGTTGTACACAAATCGGAAGGACGTGTTCTGTGTGAGTTGTAGCTGGTGGGAGCTTACAGGGAGATAGGCAGGCAAAGAGCTGCATGGATATGAATGGTGCAGTCCCATTCGTATGGCAGACATTGCTTCTCAGCCTCCCCCATCTCAGCAGTGTTGGGTAGGAGGCACTGTTGTGAAACGATGGAGGTTTTTTAACCAGAGTCCCAGTTCTTCCTCACTTAAGGTCATGGATGTGGTCCTGCATTGATATTGTGTATAGAATATTGGCCATATATGCAGAATGTCCCCAGCTGTCTTGAGGGTAGAAAAGGAGGAGAAATCCAAGTCTCAGGCTTGCAGGACCTAGTAACCTGCCTCAGGGAGGAGACAGAATTCTGAATTGTGAACCTCAAATTCTGAGACAGGTGTCAGTTAATTTAGAAAGTTGATTTTGCCATGGTTGAGGATGCACACTTGTGACACAGTCTTGGGAGGTCCTGGTGACATGTGCCCAACGTGGTCAGAGCACAGTTTAGTTTTATACATTTTAGGTAGACATGAGATATCATTCAGCATATGTAAGATGAACATTGGTTTGGTCTGGAAAGACAGGACAACTCAAAGCAAAGGCAGGAAGACTGAAAGCAGAGAGTGGACTTCCAGGTCTTAGGTATATAAGAGACAAATGGTTGTATTCTTTTGAGTTTCTGATTAGCCTCTCCAATGGAGGCAATCACATATGCATTTTTCTCAGGGAGCAGAAGGGTGGCTTTGAACAGAGTGGGTGGCAGGTTAGCCCTGAGCAGTTCACAGCTTGACTTTTTTTTTTAGCTTAGTGATTTGGGGGCCCCAAGATTTATTTTCCATTCATGCAGTGATCCAGAGTTCAGTGGAGAAAAACTGAACCTTGATGTAGGCAGCTTCAAAATTGGTGGCCTGATGCCCACTGCCTGGTCAGGGAAGATGTTGGGAGAGGTGGGGGACCTGTGTAGGTCTTGAAGGGTGAAAGGGCTTACTGGTGAGGGAGTGAGAAGGGCAGCAGAGGTTGGGGTGCCAGAAAGTAGATTGATTCAGAAATAGCATTTGGGTGTAGGGTTTGGGATGAGATCAGCATGAACAGCAGGCAGGACGCGGCGTCACTGGGGAATGTAGCTCGTGAGGACTCAGGAATCCTTTGGATCTGCAGGGCCATTATAGTTTAAAAATTCTTCCTTCGTAGGATAAATGAGCTTTTGGGTTCCAAAGAGTCCCTTGCCCCCCTCCCATTTGCTGTGGTTACCTGGTGCCCCAGGAATTGAAGCATTCTTCAGATCCCCACAGTCAGTGGGGATTGCTGTGGTTGAATCAACTGATCTTGTGTCTGTGTATCAAGCCCTATTTGCAACATTTCACAAGCACTATCAGATTTAATCCCCTCTTCTACCATTTAGGTGGATACTCTCATTATCTCTGCTTTGTCAGTGTGTACTAGAAAGTTTAAATCAGTTAAGTAACATTTCTGTGGTTCCCCACTCAGTGACAGGACCAAGGTTGGAGAGCTGTCTCTCCTCCATGCCTGAGATCTCGGCCCCCACTGTGCCATCTTTCATGATCTGAAGGTCACTGAACAAATATACTCTTTTCTGGTAGTGGAATGATGTAGGGAAATCTTTTCAAAACACAACCACCATGTGCAAACATCATGGGTTTTTGTTGAGTTGTATACAACTGTCTTGGGAAGAACTTTTGGTAGGAAGAGAAGGAAAAGTGTGCAGTCTTGGAGGAAACAAGCAGAAAGATGCACAGGAAGAAGATGCTGGAGACAAATTCAATAACTTAAGGGAAGAACATGTGTCCAGGAGCCTTTAGCAGGAAAAGCATTATTTCAGCTCTTCAGACACCACATACATTTTATTTTTTAGGTTTCTTTTTTTTTTTTGCCCCATCTTATGTTTCTTACGACACTGTGATTGTTTCAGAATCATCACAACAGTGTGGGCAAATGTGGGTTGAGAGAGTCAGGAGAAAATACTGAACTCAAAACACCTCGTTGAGTAAGGTTACACAGAGTAGGTTGGTTTGTTTGCCAGTTCCTTAAGGAAAGAGACAGGGTTTACATTTCCGTGATATTATCCAAAATATAATACTTTATGTAAATTTGGATTTTATGTAAATCCACAGTGTAGGCGGTGCTGGAAGACTCCACGATCTGGACCTACTTTTTCAACTTCATTTCCCACCACCCCTTCCTAACCTTCTCCACCTGCTGCTGAATAATTACTTTCTCGTGCATGCCCTGACATTCCTACGCTGCAGAATCCTTCATGGAGGAAGCCCTGCTCTCAACTTCTGTGTATCCAATGTTTTACATTTTGTTTTCCTATGAAGTCTTTTTGGATTCTTCCAACTGGGAGTCCCCTCTGAGTCTTCCCGAGATAGTGTATTGCACTTGCATGTGCTTTGCTTTCGTCCATGTAGTCTGAGAGCTCTTCACTCAGACTTACCCAGTCTTCACTGATAACTTCTCATACCAGTGATTGAAAACAGTAGTTTTTTCTGTTAGATAATGGCATGGCCTTCACAGCAACCTTTGCATTTTGTATTATCCCAGTTTTGAGCTGAGCCAAGTAAGATTTCGAGAAATACAGCTCCCTCGAGGTCCTGCTGCTGCTGGTCAGTGGAAGAGCCTGGTCTCCTCACTCTTTTATTGCCCTTTCTATTCATTTTATTCCTAGAGCACAGGATCCAAGTCTCCTTCAGCGGTCAGCCCCCGTACTCTTGTGCAATCAATCAATATATCGGAAATTGCTCAAAACCTTTTGGGAGAAAAGTTTAGGCCTGTGTCATCTGCCATTTTGTGCGAAGCAAGTTAGCCTCTATGTTTCCCTATTGTCTTCTTTGCTTCTGCCTCGACTGTCCCTTGACCTTCTCGGAATCTGCTCCGGAGTCGTGGCGGTGTGGCCTCCATGATTTCCGTTCCCTACCGCCCGGCCCTGGGCCTCCATCAGAACCGCGGCCCCACAGGTCTTGGCCTGGGCCAGAGCGGCCCCAAGCCTCCGACCCTGATACCACCTCCACACCCACAGCAGCATCAGCCACCGCCACATCAGCTGCAGCTACAGCAGCCACTGCCATATCCACAGCCACAGCAGCCACAGCCACAGCAGCCACGGCCACCGCCTCGGGACTCCAAGCTGCTGGTTTCTCATGAACTCGGTCCCACTTCCAGAGTAGCTGCTAGTTTCTCCCTGGGCCCTACCCACCACCTCCTCGACCTACGGGGCCCTGCCAGGGTCCCGGCCAGACCCGATTCTGCCGCCTGCAGTCCCCTCACCTAGGCCACCCATGGGGTGCCACCTCCCACCCTCCAAGCAGTGGGGTCCCCACCACTTCTTCTGGGGTCCAGGGGCTAAGCAGGGCCCAGGCCTGGGTAGTCCCAAGGGTGACAAACATGCCTGGTGGGCCACAGCCAGATGGTGGCCTGGGCCTAAGCACTCCTGGTGGCCACCCCAAGCTCCCCATGGGGGCTGCCAGCACCACTCACCCTGCCACCAGCAGCACCACCAGGGACCCCTGCCTGTGGGCTGCAGCAAAAAAATGATCTCCGGCTCGGAGGGGTTTAAAGCCAACTGGTGACTCTTGAGGAAGCCTGGAGAGAAAACATACACAGCGATGTCTCTGGTTGGGAATCTACCTGCTGATGCTACAGAAGAAAAATTCAAAAGACTATGCTAAATATGGAATACCAGGAGAAGTTGTCAACAAGGCAAAGAATTTTTATTAAGCGTGAATCTAGAGCTTTGGCTGAAATTGCCAAAGCTGAACTCGATGATGCCCATGAGAGGTAGACAACTTAAGAGTTCATTTTGCCACACATGCTGCTGCCTTTTCTGTTTGTAATCTTTCACCTTATGTTTCCAATGAACTGTTGGAAGAAGCTGTTAGCCAGTTTGGTCGTATTGAAAGGGCTGTTGTAATTGTAGATGATTGTGGAAGCTGATATAGGGAAAGGCATTGCTGAATTTGCTTCTAAAGGAGCAGCAAAAAAAGGCATTTGAACGATGCAGTGAAGGTGTTTTCTTGCTGACAGCAACTCATCCAGTCACTGTGGAACCACTTGAACAACTAGACTATTAGGATGGTCCTCCTGAAAAACTTGCATAGAAGAATCCAGTGCATCAAATGGAGAGAGAAACCCCTCCTTGTTTTGTCCAGCATGGCACATCTGAGTGTGAATATTCTCAGCGATGGAAGTGCTTGGATGAAATGGAAAAACAGCAAAGGGAACAAGTTGAAAAAAAACATGAAGGATGCAAAAGGCAAATTGGAAAGTGAAATGGGAGATGTCAATCATGAACATCAAGCAAACCTTTTACGCCAAGATCTGATGAGACGACAGGAAGAATTAAGACATATGGAAGAACTTCACAATCAAGAAATGGAGAAATGTAAAGAAATGCAATTGAGGCAAGAGGAGGAATGATGTGGAAGACAGGAAGAGGTGACGATTCATCAATGTGAGATGGAAGAACAAATAAGATCCCAAAGAAAGAGGAAAGTTATGGCCAAACGGGCTACATGGATCCAGGAGAAAGAGACATGAGA
Organism: Cheracebus regulus; assembly: GCA_963574635.1. Lineage (NCBI taxonomy): Eukaryota > Metazoa > Chordata > Mammalia > Primates > Pitheciidae > Cheracebus > Cheracebus regulus. The sequence continues at coordinate 54,391 of CAUYQU010045445.1, read as the reverse complement.
ATGGGTGGTGGAGGAGCAGTGAACATGGGAGATCCCTATGGTTCAGGAGGCCAGAAAGTTCTGAGGAATTTCTGCACCTTCAGAATGGGCCTTGAACTCCAGCAGGATATGGTAGAGGGAGAGATGAGTACAAAGACCCAAACAAACAACAAAAAAAAAATTTTAGATATGATATCTAGGCTTTCATTCCAGTTTGTTTTTGTATTTTGTTTAGATACCAATCTACTAAATTCTTGCATTTTAATAAGAAAGCTACCTTTTTATGGATGTTAGCAGTTTATTGATGTAATAGTTGTCGATTATCTGTTGGGCAGGTAAAGTTATGCAGTATTTGAAACAGATTTTTTTCCTCTTTATCTCCCTTTTAAAAATTCTTTTTACTATATAATGTCTCTCAAGTTATGGCCATGTACCTTATCCCACTAAATTTCCAAGTTGTACCAATTTTTAAAAATGTGCCTCAAACAAATAGCAAAATAGTTTTAAAAGTTTATATAAAATCCAAGATAAATACAATACTCTTTACACATTTGTCTGATCTTATAGTTCCATTGTAAATTGGTTGTTTGGATTGGAGGATAACTTCCGTAGAAGTGATGTATGTATCTGGGTTCCTGGGATAGACCTCAAAGCTGATTTAAAATCCAAACTGAAGAACACAAATGCAGGAGGTTGAGAATAAGTGAGTGTGGTGAGTAATTTCTTTAGAAAGTTTTCTTTTTCTGTTATAAGCATCACTAGTACATTCTCAATGTAATTTCTAACACTAAAGCTACTTTATAAAGACTTTTTATTTTATAGTAATTTTATAATTATAGAAGAGTTGCAAAAATAGTACAGAAAGTTCCAGTATACCTTTCATCCAGCTTCTCCTAATGCCAACATTTTATATAATCATGGTACAATGATCGAAAATAGGAAAAAAACATTGGTGCAATATTATTAACTAAATTATGCCTAGGCTTTGTTTTGTTTTGTATTTCTCCTACTGAATTTCTTAGATCTGTAATCTCCAAGTTTCTTAGATCTATGGTATACTGTCTTTCATTCATCTGGGGAAATTCTGAGCTAGTATTTTTTCAAATATTTCTTCACCATGTTCCTTCTCTCTTCTTTTGGAATTCCAGCTATGTTTGTATCATACTGCTTAACATTGTCTCATAGCTCTTGGGTGTTCTGTTTCTTTGTTTGCACCTTTTTTCTGTTTATGTTTAAGTTGGGTAATTTTAATTGACCCACCTTAAGTAAACTGTTGTTTCTTTAGCAGAGACATGTCTCCTAATGAGCCCATTGAAAGGTTTTTGCCCAAGCTGGAGTGCAATGGCATGATCTTGGCTCACTGTAACTTCTGACTCCCAAGTTCAAGTGATTCTCCTGAGTCACCCTCTGGAGTAGCAAGGATTGCAGATGTTTGCCACCATGCCTGGCTAATCTTTGTATTTTTATTGGAGACAATGTTTCACCATGTTGGCAAGGCTTGTCTCAAAGTCCTAACTTTAAGTGATCTGCCTGCCTTAGCTTCCCAAAGTGCTGGGATTATAGGCATAAACCACCATGCCCAGCCCAACTTAAAAATTGTTATAGGTCGCTCTTGCTGTATTTTTCATTTCTAGCATTTCCATGTGACTCTTACCATTTCCATCTCTATGCAGAAGTGACCCATAAACTTGTTGTCCACTTTTCCATTAGAGCCTTTAACATATTATTCATGGTTATTTTAAATTCTCCATCAGATAGCTCCAGCATCCGTATCATATCTGAGTCTGGTTCTGATGCTTGCTTTGTGTCTTGATGTGGTCAGGGGAGGTAGCGTATGAGTGGTCAGGAGTTGGTCTGAGTTTGGAGTTTGTTGTTGCTATGGTTACCACAGACTTCAGATCCTTTTTGAGATTCCTTGTCTTTAGGATGGAGATTGTTTTGCCTGAATACTGCCTGTGCAGCTATGCAATTGCGGTCTTACTGCTCTGTATTTCAGAGAAGGTCTCTACTTCTTTGCCATCCCACTCTTAGCAATATTCTGCTGTTTCTTGTTATTCACAGCTTACCAGTTTAGCTGCCTGTGCAGGGCAGCAGGGAAGTGGGGTTGTCCCTGATTTTTCTGATAAAATTTCAGTCTTAGGCAGGTACAGTGTCACTGGGTCTTAGGGTGTTTTCCTATCCTACCTCTGCCTTCCTCAGCTGTACTGAGTTTTCACCAGTTCCCTAAGGTGAGAATATTTGTTGCTCGTTCCCCACCAATCATGCTTTTGCTCCATTGAGGGAAGGCGGGAGGGGAGGGTCCAGGAGGAATGTTTTGCCCTTCCTCTGTTGCTGGCTGCACGACATGACTGGTGTTCTAAGGTTCTTTCTGACCTTTTTTATGAACACCCAATGGGGTTCCTGGAGAAAAAGCTTGCAAAAGAAAGCTCCACTTTTTGGAACCACAAATGGCTTCACTGCCCTACTCGCCTGCTCTGAGCCTTGTTCATTTCACTGATTTCTTTTTACCAGTAGCCAAGTGCATCTGCCCCACTAAGCGAGGGCTCATAACTTCTTTCTCTGGCAGCACCTGTGACTCCTCAGATTTTGAGGCAGGCTGTTTGCTCTGTGACGTCAGCTCTCCACTAAATTCCAAAAAAGTCTTGAATTTGAAGGTTATCTGTTTCTTTTTTGTGGTAAGGGATGCTTCTTCCAGCTCATTATATCCTGCAGCAGAGACAGAAGTCTGAAACTCCTTTATAAAATTGTACTTTAAAACCTATTGATAACTTGGTCTACTTACGCTGCTCTACAAATCAATAATGTCTTCCCACAACCTCACAGCCTAGCCCCAGCCATCATGCAGAATCCGACAGTTTAAAAGAACTGAAGTGCATTGTTTTTACTCATGATTGGGAGTGTTTTGGTAACACCCCAAATCTGGAAGTCCATTGTTAGAAGATTTACTTTTGAATGGAAGCCTCAGATCCCATGGTCTGATCTGTGTTTGATGGTGATGAACTAAAGAAATGGCATTGTTTTTTAAAACGCTATCTTGTATCTGATTGATATTCTTTGAGATTTAATGTCATATGTGTTGGGCCTTTGGATTTCTTCTCTCAAATGCCATATTATCTTAAAAAATAAAGCTATTCTTATAGTGGAAATTTGTAATTAACAAGCATACTGCTCCACATTGGTGGTGTTGAATCAGCCCCTTCTTCCTCGTTGCCAGAATACAGGGTCATTATTTTCGGTCCTTTCTTCTTTTCCCCTTAGTCAACCTAGAACCCCTTTTACCCCATTCCAGTGTTGACACAAGTCCTTTGTTAGCTGGAGTAGGGGAGTTAAAATGGGCATTGGTCGGAGAGGCAAAGGTAGTATCTTGTTTCCACCAGAACTGTCTGCCTTTTCCCTGTGTTTCCCTTCCTCCTGCAGGCCTAGAGACAGCCCTGGCTGAAGTGTTCCCTGCTATTCTTTATCATCACCCCACACAAACCCTTGGTTCAGAAATAAAGCCAAGACTTTAAACCCTGAGGAGGCTAGGCATTCTCTTCTGAATCCTGTCGTGTTCCTTTCTCTGGTGGACTTTCTCTGCACCCATCCCTGCCATCTGCAGCTTGTGCCCTAAGGACCCATCAGTAATGACACAGGGCTTCCTCCTCCCAGCCTCCTGCCTGTCCTGTGGGGAGGGATAGTCCCTGTCTCATTAATCCCTGTGCGATGTCATTCTGACTTTCAGTGTTTTAACTGAATGAATTTCACAGTTATATCCCTGGGTCGATGTGTGTAGCACTATAAATGCTGTGCTATGGGCACACAATGGGTTAGAGACGTTTTTATGGGCTGGTCTGAGAACTTCACCACAACAGACAATATTGTTTCTGTGTTTGCCGAGTGACTTACAAATGAACGTTGGAACATGACCCGTTTGTAAATAGCCTCCCTGTATTTCCCTACATTGTAAATGTCACCGTCAGCAGCCGCCAATGTTTCTCTGCACCCTAAGTCAGAATCTCTGATTTACCTAGAGAAAGGGAGCATGTGGATAGCCCTAATTAGGTTATTTTGATTGCAAGCAAGAGACAGGGTCTAGGAAGCATCCTTCCTCCCTCTCCATCTGTTTCCATTAAGGTTGCTTATCAGAAGTCAACGTCCATGGAGAGATTTGGACTTGTTGTTCTTTGGAGTGAATATATCTGCTGAGCCTTTCCCCAGATGACTTTATTCCCATTACATCTCATGTAGGAGCTGAGATGGAGAAGGGTAAAACACAACACGAGGGGCTCCATCATAGAAATGCCTGCCCAAATTTTACACAGCCCTTCTACTGTCCCCCCTATTTCCTGTCTTTATTATGAACATAGGGTGAAGGGAAGAAATGGACCTTTCCAACCTTAGGGTGTTCCATCTGGTTTCTCAGTGCTATGGAAAATGCCGTTCTCAGAGGTGACTTCATCTGAAGGTTTCTTCTGTAGGGAGGGTACTGATTGTAAAGAACTGATTGTAAAGGACAGAGCCTGAGGAAATTAAATTGCAGGAGGAGGTAATTAGGTTAAGTGCAACTTGAAACTTTCTGGTTTGTTAAATGTAGGGATAGATGTGTGATGGGACACAGTGAGATTGATGGTTTGAGGTTTTTAAAGGTTTGGATATTTAGTGATCTGTGTTTGTGGGACACACCTTAGGCAATGTCAGTGCTGGAAATGGACAGAGTTAGATAATAGAGTCCCTACCCATCACAAGCCCCAGAGACCAAAGGGAGGGGCACCCATGTATACAGGTAATGACAGCACAGGGCCATACATTAAACAAGTGTACAGGACAGAGAGAATTGGCTATGGGGTGGGATGGTCAGGAAGGGCATCACAGGAAAGGCTACACTTGAGCATGTTTTGAAAGATGAGTAAGAATTATCACAGGACAAGGATGTGTGTGTGTTTTGGAGGAGGGGAGTGTTTTAGGAGCAGGAATAACATGGGCAAAACATGGAGGTGTGTACAAGCTGGTAGATCTGGAGATCCACAGATAACCAGATAGTGCTGCAACATTAAGGAGGAGCATAACAGGTTCAGGTAGAAGGAGACGGCACAGTAAGTTGACAACCCTGAAGAATTAAGAAGGGCCAAGATGACCATGCATTTTATAAATGAGCTAGGTTTAGGTTATCCAATGGTCTATTGACCATTTTAAATGTCACAATTAGATTTTCTTTCTAGCTGGGTCACTCTAATAGCAGGATAGAGGACTAGATTGGAGTCAGGTTTGGAAAATAGTTTGGCAGTTGCTCAAGATGTTAAACACAGAGTAACCATATGACCCTGCAATTCCACTCCTAGATGTGTGTGTGCATATGTATGTATGTATGTGTGTATATATATGCCACACATACACACACAGATGAGAAATGAAAACACACATTCACTTAAAAACTCATATCTGAATGATCATAGTAGCTTTGTTCATAATAGCCAAAAAATGGAAACAACCCAAATGTTCATCAGTGGATGGATAGATAAGCAGGATGTGGATTGCATGCAGTAGAAGACTATCTGGCCGTAGAGATGAATTACTGATACATGCTTTGGCATAGACAGTCTTTGAAAACATTACACCAAGTTAAAAACCAGATGTAAAAGACTGCAGGTCCTCTAATTTCATTTCTATGAAATGTCCAGCATAGGCAAATTGGCAGAGACAGATTATTGTTTGCATAGGGGTTGGAGGGGTTAATGGCGATGGAGAGTGACTGTGAGATACGTACAGTTCCTTTTGAGGAAGATGCAATAATCTTTAAAATTAGATTGTGGTGATTGTTGCACAAACCTGTGAACACATAACAAAATTAGCTTGTCTACTTTAAAGGGATAAATGGTGCGGCATGTGAATTTTATCTTAACAAATGGTAAATAACACAGTCTCTGTCCTCAATAAAAAGGAAAAAAAATGTGCAAACTGGGAGACTAATGAAAAGGCTTTTAAATAGTTGAGGTGGGGCTGGGTACAGTGGTTCAGGCCTGTAATCCTAGCACTTTGGGAAGCCAAGGCGGGCAGATCGCCTGCACTCAGGAGTTCAAGATCAGCCTGGGCAACACGGTGAAACACCTACAAAGTAACAAAAATACAGAAAATTAGCCAAGGATGGCACTGTGTGCCTGTAGTCCCAGCTACTCAGGAGGCCGAGGGAGGAGAATCACTTGAACCCGGGACGGGGAGGTTGTGGTGAGCTGGGATTGTACCACTGGCTTCCAGCCTGAGCAACAGAGCAAGACTCCAGCTCAAATATATATATTTGAGGTGGCTGAAGAACTCCTGGGCGGAGGCTATTGCTGTGAAATAGAAGGTGGGGAGGAGGCTGAATGTGTTCAGGAGAGAGTAATTCTTTAGCTTTAGTATATTGAGCTCTTCCATAGACATTTCAAAGGATTTAAGAAGCTATTACAAACATATTTGCAGATAAGATTTTTTTTTTCAAAAAAGAATTTAAGGCAGCTGTCCTATTGGTTGATGTCAGTTCTCTTTCTCACTTATATGAGTGCTTGATCATAACCTTCGCATGAAAGACACAAATATGCCATGCACTGGGCAGGGGATGCAGAGCACAGGCTGAAAGAAGGAAGACCCAACTCTTATTTTTACTGTAAGATTAATTCAAAAGACAAAACTGTGAAAAATCTGTTCATATTATTTTTGATCATAATCAACAGATTACAATAAATTTTCACTTTTGGGAATAATTTTTCAAATGTGCTATCACTAGTTTGAGGTTAAACATTCAAGCTAATAACTGGAAGCATTATACCATTGCTAGGCCGTTGGCTGTGGGCCAGTGGCATGGACCAGCAAGACCAGAATGTAGCTGGGCTTCCAGCTTGTGTTGAATGGAACATCCCCTTATCATGAAAGCCTTTAGGGAAAAGTGTAAGTCAAACTGTGGCATTGGACATGACACCGGGGAGGATTGGCCCAGGTTGGCAGGCTGGCTCCAGCAGGGTAGATGGCACAGAGTTGAAGAGGACATGAGTTGAGGTTTGAAGTTCGTACTAGATATTAGTAAAAAGGCAGAAAATGTCATCTGAATCAGGAGACCAGGAGTGGTAGATGAAATTTACCACCCTGGAATAATTATTTATTCAACAAACATTTACGAAATGTCTGCTACATCTCAGGCATAGCCTGGCGGTATGCTGGTTGATCTCACTATGAGAGCTGTGTGCTCTTGACCCTTCTCTCATATAGTTACCATTTTGTTCCTTAAATCCTGTCAATTTCTAGGCGTTTTCCAAAGGATTCTTACTAGTTACCAATGTTCCCATAAGCTACAGTGTAAACACATTTTTCATTTTCAAGTTCGTGGCCGAACCTATGTAAGTTATGAATATGTTTATGGTCAATAAATAGAGCTTATTAATAGCACAGAGTGTACTTTGGCCTTCTATCCGTGTTTAATGAAATCATTAATCTCTGTAACCTCCACCCCTGTGCTAAATTGCACTGGAATTCATGAAAAATGACCAATTCTGTGGACTCATGTAAAGTGTATGGAATGTAAATGTATGTCTTAGTACCTTTGAATTATGTACCAAATTTATTAGAAATCAGTCATGTCCTTTGCAGATTATTGTACAACATCGAAACACACACAAAATGCTAAGAGTGAAAGGTAGAAAGACTTTGCTTTATTTGCTTCAAGATGCATGTAAGCATGACATAAATTTTTGCTGAAACTTAAACCCAAGCAAACAAATACCATGGGCAAAAGATAAAGAGATCATAAAAGAGATAGAGATATATGATATATAGATAAAAAACTATTCATTTTTTGTTACCTAATAGAGAAAATTTAAAATGAAAGTAAAATATTAAATGTTCACAGTTTTATAAATGATGACACAAAATATTGTTATGGGCAGGTGAAATGAAAATTTAATATTAGGAGCATAAACTCTTTCAACCATTCTGAAAATAGTTTATATCAACCCTCAAAATATTCATACCTTTTTCCAGCATTTTCCTTTTTGACAGCTGACTCTCAGAAATGTTCATGAATATTTGTATCATAAAGTATTTATAGTAATGAAAAATGAGAAGCAATTTAGATGTCTAACAGGAGACTGGTTAAAATTATGCAGTATTGGTATAGTGGAATATTTTACAGTAAACAAAAATCATTTATTCAGTAAATATTAACATAGGCGAAAGTGTTACTATGAGAAAAACTATCATTTTAATTGTTAAAATAATTAAAAGTTTATATCCAGCTAGGTAAAGAAAGATTGAAGGGACGGAAATGCTGTATCAAAGCATTAATCTTTTTTTTTTTTTCATAAGTGGTAGAATTATGAGTGATGCTGTGTTTTCCAGATATTTTATTTGGAAATTCTGTTGCTGTTACACTTTGCAGTGAGATATAGCAATGTTTAAATCATGTTGACATGAGTACAAAATTAGTGTTTGACTCTAAAAGTGACAAAATAGGGCATTTGAAACAGACACAGGATTCGAGGTGGTAGTTTCAGGGGACTTCCTTCCTGCTGCCTGGGAATCACCTGGACAATCCAGAAGAGAAAAATAAAATTAAAGGTTACTTCTAGGTCTCAAAGAGTCTTTACCCTGAATACTAAGACTGGAGCAGGCAGCTTGTAAAGGTGAGGTGGTTTTTGGGAAGAAGGCGATCGGCCCTGTGGAAGAAGTTTGAGCAAAGCCTTTTGTGTCCTGGGCTTTGTTGCTCCTGCATTGTGATGGAGACTACAGGTGTCCAAGCTGGAGAGAACCAATCATCATAGAGTGCTAAGCTGGTGTGGGTTTACCAGTTAGCTCTGCAGAAAAGGTGGCTTCGCATGCTCCTGGCCCCTAAGCAACAGTTTAATGGAACTAGAGGCTCTGGTGTTCTCCATCAGAGTCCCTTTCCTTGCAGCATCTTAGGGTGCTTTCTTTTTTTCCCATTCCTTACACTCCTAGGAGATGAATAGGAGTTTTCAGGGACAAAAGGAAAGAGGACCAAACACCTCTTCTTTCTTCCCTTGAAGAAAGACTCTACTGTCAAAAGTGCCTTTTTAAAAAGCTTGTTTCTCTCTTTTCCTTTCTTTCCCAAAATACTGTTTTGCAGTCGGTCTGTGAAAACCAGTGTGAGTCGCAGCAGCAGCTTCTCATGTGCAGCCTTCCATCTGTAGCTTGGTCTGTATTATGTGCTGTATATTTAGAATGCCTAAATTAGTGGTGTTCCATGCGCTATTTAAAGATGAGCTGGGAAGTCAGGGGAAGAGCAGGGCTATTGATCAGGATTGGCTTCTGAATGTTGCTGGCTCTTATCCTCAAATTCCAGAGTTAGAAATATTTGGGGCCATCAAGAGAACAGATGGTCTGGGAAAGCAGCTGGCTCATGTGGTAATTAGTCCACGGAGGCAACTGGTCATTTTCTGAGCTTGAAGCAGAATTTTGCTTCTGTCAGTGCCATTCAAAGTGTAGAAGGAGACGTTGCTTAGAACACACAGGGCTAGAAAATGTGTGTAAATGGATCATCCCAGCTGATAATATATCAGCTCAACTTGGCTTCCTAACAAAACGTTCCTAACAAAAAAATCGAAGGAGAGATTTTTGATTTTAATTTAAAATTGGAGACACTCTGCTATGTTTAACAGGGCTAAGGAAAGATGTCCTTGTCAAGACAGCCAGTGAAAATCCAATACTGGACCCTTGATGGTGTAAAGTTTACTTATGCTCCGTTTATATACCATTTGTGTCCTGTGATTGTTAATTTATCAGGGTCTCCCCGAGACTGAGATGAGTGACCCCATTTCTTAATGCCACTTTGTAGCCCTAATATTAAGCAGGTTGCCTGATATGTAAGCACTGATTAAATGTTTGTTGAATGAATAAATGAACTCACAGAGGGGGTAGGAAGAAGAGCACAGGTTGAGGGATTGGCCTCAGAGGGAGGACGGAAAATGCTTCCTTCGAGACGAGAGGAAAGGATGGTTCTGCAGAGTGATGAGTACATTTTTGTTTGATTTTTCTTTTGAGAGAGGGACTAAGAATTTAAAGTCTAATCATATAACAATAACCACCATAATTGATAGTTAATAAACATTGGATAATGATTTCCTATGACAATTTCATTCTTCCCTATCTTTATTTTGATTTAACTCTTTAAAATAGAAGGGAAATTTATTTGTAGGTTTGGTGTTTCTGTTGTACTAATCATACTGATTTTCTCACTAGCTTCTCTTTCCATCTTCTGTCTCTTCCAGGGACACCCTGCATTCCACTAGGAATCACACTGTACTCTTTGCAATCAACCCTTCCTAGGTGCCCTGGTCTCCCCACCTCTCATCTCCATTTTCTACCTGTAGGAGATTCATCTTCTGCCCTTCAAACAGGGGCCATTGTTTCTTATTGGACTTACCTGCACATAATCATAACTGCATATTACTAATTTTCAAGGCTCCTGAGTTCATGTAAAATGAAAACCCTTGGTTTCTCCTGTGACTCATGAGCAGGGAACGTTGATTAGACAATCCCATCCCGATGCTGTTGTCTTTTCTTCACTGTTTAACTGATTGTGTCAGGTGTACAGGGTGCTTAGCGTCTATTCTCCTGAGTTTCTTTCTCTGTAAAACTGACATTATTAATATCTGCCTCGTCAGATCTGAGGTAAATATCAATATCCCTTTGTATATTTTTAGCATATTTTGAAATGGTTGGGTTTTTACACATGATGTCATTATAGCAGTGCCTGGCACAATGAATGTTAGTAATTATTACTGCTTTTGTAATTTGTTGGTAGAAATTTGGAGAGAGTGTTTTTATAGTCACAGAAATTTTTTACACTCTGTCCCTGGCTCTTCATACCCTTCCGAAGAGCAGTTGATTTTCTCTGAGATACTATTAAATAGGCACGGGTTCATTTCCCTTTCTAGAATCATTTCTGAAACTTTGTTTAATATGAACAAAATTACAGAATTAAACATTGTTCAGTGAAGAAACTGTCTTCACAAAGTTAGAATTCTGACCTAACCCTATATTAATAAATATATTTTGAGACGGAGTCTCACTCTCTTGCTCAGCCTGGAGTGCAGTGGCATGAGCTTGGCTCACTGCAAACCCCGCCACCCTGGTTTAAGTGATTCTCCTGCCTTAGCTTCCCGAGTAACTGGAATTATAGATGCACACCACCATGCACAGCTAATTGTTGTATTTTTAGTAGAGATGGAGTTTTATTATGTTGGCCAGGCTGACCTTGAACTCCTTACCTCAGGTGATCCACCCACTTTGTCCTCCCAAAGTGCTGGGATTACAGGCGTAAGCCATCACATCCAGCCCCCTGTGCCAATATTATGATTATCAGCAACCATACTGTAAATCCTCATAGTATTATTTTGCCTGCATATAGTATGTGAGGTGAGAAGGTATCTCTTGGAAGGTATATGATATGAATAATTTTGGATCTAGGGTTAGTATCAGTATCCCTTCACATTTTTAAGTATATTTTGAAATAAGAATTTTCATTTTCAGTCCATTCTTTGAGCTCCTCTGTTTCCATTTTAAACCCCCAAGCTGCCTTGGACTAGAGAGCTCAATGATTTCATGATACCTACAGCCTTTTTCTAATTAGATACCCTATTAGAAGGTGTATGGCATGGGAAGGATATCTCAGTCTTCACTTGGAAAGACCCTTCTATGTGGAGAAATACTGTAAATAGCCGATGTATATTGGTATACAACTTAGCTGAAGGTGCGGGTGAGTTTGTTAGAGGGATGGCTTTTTGGCTGTTGGAGTTTATCAACAGTTGAGTCTTTCAAAGCCTGACATTTTTCTTCTCTGGAATCTTAGCCATTCTTCTTACTGACTTTCCATCCATCACATTAATTGCTACTAGACTCTAGTTTATCGGGCCCAGAGCTCATGTGTCTCACCCTTTGCAGTAGGTGCAGGCTCCACCATGGTGTTGACACATGGGCTGAGTCCTGGAACCTCCCTGTCATGGACACTGGACATCCTGTGCTCTTTGAATCTGGAGCTGGTTTGACTAAGCATGAGCAGCAGTAAAAGAAAGGCACCATTTTATTTCAAGACATCATAGCTGCTATTGGGAGACGAAATACTCTCCTTTGGGTGTTGGTTGGAGTTAAATTGTTTGTCTTTTTAAAGCAATGCTGTGTTTTAGGATATTAACATGACAGATGAGTCTCTGGGGCAGAACGTGAATAAATGTTAAAGCAGAGGCTCTCAGCGATAAAATTTAAGCTCTTTAGAGCTGTTGCTTGAGAAAAAAATTGAGGCAGTTCTTCAGAAGGGAAGCGTTGTATAAAAGCATCAGTTGGCATCTGAATATAGGTTAACTTTCTTCCCCAAAAATAATGGCTAAAGTTTTGCTTGGCTTCCTAATAGGATAGGTAGTAAATCCTGCCATCCATTCAGACAAGTAATGAAGGAGTAGGTAGCCTTTTTGGTTGCCATTTCTTCACCTATTACTGGGAAGCTATTAGTGTGTCAGGCACTGGGGAGCCAAGAGGGAAAACTCAGACAAAACCTGCTTATGTAAGCAAACTACATAGCTGAGAAAAGGGGATTCCCGTTAGAGGAAAAATCAAGGCATTTAAAGGGGACTTCGGGCTTCAGGAGAAGATAATTCAATCTTAAATAAGACAGTCAGTATAGGTTTTGTTGAGAAAGTAACATCAGAGCAGAAACTTGAAGATAATGAGATATCTAGCCATGCCTATACCTGGAGGAGGAGAGTTTCCAGATGGAAGGAACAGCTGGTGTGCAAACTCTGGGCAGGAATGCGTGAGGAGCCACTGTGCCGGTGCAGAACCAGTGAGGAAGAGATGAGGTCTGAGAAATAGGGGAGGGGCATGTCATGTGAGCCTGGTAGGCCGTGAGGATTTGGCTTTTACCCTCAATGAGATGGAAAGACTCAGTTTTAAAAGGTTTGTTTTTGGAAGTTGTGTTGAGAACAGACTTGGGGAGACAGGGTAAAAGCCCAGAGACCAATAGGCAGCCATGAGAGTCACCAGGCAGCAGGTGAGAGTGGCTGGTCCAAGGTGATAACAAGTGACAACCAAAATGAGTGATTGAGGCTTGTCACCAAGTATCTAGGCTTACTGAGCCAGCCTAAGGGGCACCTGGGAAAAACTTAAGTCACAGAAGCATCTGGGGCTGCTTTTTTTCCTTCCCCAAACAGGCTCTCAGGAGGTTTTGTGTGTGTGTGTGTGTGTGTGTGTGTGTGTGTGTGTGTGTGTGTATACATATTTATATATATATTACACATATACACATATATATAATATATATTTAATATATACATATATATATATATAAAAGCTGAGGTGGCAGTAAGACATTTGTGAGAATCTAGTTAGTGCCAGCAAATCTATGTTTTACATTAAGATAAGGTGACTATTTGAAGAAAAAGGGAATAGAGGAAGCAGATGTCTCCGGGAGAGGGGACGAAATGATTAATCTCATCTCGTCTTTGGTCTGTACCTAGTAAATCAGCTAGGAGGCTTTTGAAAGGGCTGGCTGCTGTTTAGCCCTTAGGGAAGAAAGGCTAATGGCTGTTAGGAGCTGTTCACATCAACAGAAGGAGTATAAACGAATACCCTATCTTTTATCCTTTTATGCCCCTGAATTCAGCTTCCAAGGTTTCTCTGGGGCTCTCTTGGCCAAGATGGGGTCTGTTGAGTCACTTGGAGGCTTAGGATTTTATTTTTATTTCTCACAGTGGTGATGGTTAGAAGTACCTAGTTGGAATCTGGACATATTTTGAAGGTAGGAGCAGCATGGTTTGCTAATGGATTAACAAGAGAAAGAGGAGACAAGGGTGACTTGGTAGATTTCAGCCTGAGTTGAACATGCAAGAGTGTGTTGCAGTTGACCGAGATGGGAAGACACTGGGTGGGGTATATGTGTGTGTGATATAAAAACATATATAGACACACACACGGCACATTCTGGGAAACTAGATGCTGTGTAACTAATGGTGGCCATCATTGGTTGTATTATTTTGTTTGGGCTGCCATAACAAAGCACCACAACCTGAATGCCTGAGACAACAGAAGTTTATTTTTTCACGTTGGCAGGCTAGAAGTTCAAAGTGAAAGTGCCAGCAGGTCTGGTTTCTTTGGAGGGCTCTCTCCTTGGCTTGCATAGGACCACTCCCTCTCACTGTGTACTCACATGACCTTTCCTTTGTGACCACATCCCTGGTGTGTCTCCTGTGTGTCCAAATGTCCTTCTCTTAGGACACCAGTCAGACTGGATTAGGGCCCACCAAAGCAGCCTCATTTTAATTTAATAACTTCTTTCAAAGCCCACAAAAAATACTTCTAGGTATTCTCCAAACACAATAACATTCTAAGGTACTGGAGGTTAGAGTTTCAACATGTGAATTTTGAGGAGACACAATTCAGCTGACAAATTGGTCATCTTTGGTACCTGGGAATCTGGACGAATTGTGTGATTAGACTGTCTCCTACAGACAGGCAACTTGACTCCTGAGATGAGAATGCCAGTAACATTTCCTGTCTCCTGCCTGCTGTCATGTAAGAGGTGCCTTTGCTTCTTCTTTGCCTTCTGCCATGATTGTGGGGCCTCCCCAGCCATGTGGAACTGTGAGTCCATTAAACCTCTTTCCTTTATAAATTAAAATAACATTTTTTACTGTAGTCTACCCTTATCCTTGAGGTGTATATTCCAAGACCGCCAGTGGACCCCTGAAACTGACTAGTACCAACCCCCATATATATTAAGCTTTCCTCTATGCATGCATACCTGTAATAAAGTTTGAGGTGCAACAGCAAAACCAGCACAATTTTTTTTCTTTCTTCCCAATTTCACAGTAGATTTATTCTTCTCATAGATCTTAGCAACTACAGTATGTAATTTTTTTTTTTATTCAATAGAGAACTGTCATTGTTTTACTTAAAGGAAGCTCTTTATGGCTTCTCTTTGGCATATCTGAATTGCCAGCATCACTCCCCTTGTGCTTAGGGGCCATTACTAAGTAAAATAAAGGTGATGTGAACACAGGCACAGTGATGATACAACATTCGATCTGATCACTGTGACAGCTACTAAGAGACTAACGGGGTGGAGGGAGGGCGGTTCTGGGGATAGTGTCCGCAGCCCAGGTATACTGAACAAAGGGATGATTCACATCCTGGGCAGGACGGACTGTTTATTTCTGGAATTTTCCACTTATTATTTTTGGACCTCAGTTGACTGCTGGTAACTGAAACTATGAAAAGCAAAAATAGTGGGTAAGTGGGGACTGCTATCTATCAGATTGAAGTATATGTCTATTAACGGACAGTATGTTGAAAGAAAGCCTGTTGGCACATATTCACTTCATTTAGTGGATAATAATTGACTGAGTATTTACCATCAGGCATGGTTGAAACAAAGATGAATAAATGAGAGTTTCCCAGCTGGCCCTGGCGTGCACAGATGAGTACACAGGTGATCACTGATGGTGATAATGTGCTGTTTTAGATTGCAGAGATTACACAATTGTTAT
The DNA here is from genome assembly GCA_963574635.1 of Cheracebus regulus. NCBI lineage: Eukaryota > Metazoa > Chordata > Mammalia > Primates > Pitheciidae > Cheracebus > Cheracebus regulus. The sequence goes on along the minus strand of CAUYQU010045445.1, from coordinate 38,912 downwards.
ATGGGGCACATAGGAAGGAAGGCCATCAAACCCACTCTTGTAGAGTGTGGAAAGGACTGATTCCTCGAAGAAGATATTCTGAGCTGAGTCTAGCGGGATAGAAGGGAGAGCAGCACAGAGAGGAGGAAAAGTAGACTGGAGATGGACAGTATAGACTGTGGGCGCCAGTAGTAGTGGTATGCAGAGCCCGAAGGCAGAGCAGAGCTGGGTGAATTCATGAGGCTAAGATCCATTTTGGCTGGAGCACTGAGCTTGGGGTCAGAGCATGTTGAGATGAAACTTGGGGATACCACTGAAAACCAGATGTAATGAAGTGCCTTAACTTCACATGCCTTTGGGCTTTGTATTAATAAAACCAGGGAGTCATTGAAGGGCTTAAAGAGAAGGGTGAGATTTTCATTATTATATTTAGAAATATTGCTTTGTCTGCTCTGTTGAGAATGAATTGGAGGGACTCAGCCTAGTGGGACAAAGAGCTATTGTAGTGATTCCAGGCTGAGAAGTTACCGGCTTGATTTGTGGAATAAGAGAAATGGATGATTCCAGAGACCCCGAGGGAGCAGAACCCACGGGGCTTGGTGATTGATCAGATAATAATAGCAAACGTCGATATGAATCTCACTGTGTGCTGGATGTGGGATGGAGTGGGAGGCGTGAAGAATGAGCTCAGCTTTGGGCAGCTGATTTAACACTAGTGCCACTCACTGCTCCTCAGAAGAGGGAGAACTAGGCCAGGGGAGATGGTCAGCTTAGTTTGGGGGATGACTTTGAGCTGTCTCTAAGACATATAAAAAGAGAGGGCCAAGACAATATGGGTTTGAAGCTCAAAACAAAATCCAAGTTTGGAGCTATCGAGTTGGGACTTACTGATGCAAATTTAAACTGTGGAGATGGATGAAATTTTCCATAGAAACATTGAGAGTCAAAAGAGATGTGTGATTGGAACTCTGAGGACCACCCACAATTATGTCATAGGCAGAGGAAGGGCACCCATGATGGAAATTATAAGGGAACAGCCAAAGAAAGAGGCAGAAAACCAGAAGGATTCGGTTACTCAAAACCCAAGGAGAGAAAGTGGCTCTAGATAGAGAGTGTGGGCATTAGCAGGAAATACTGGGAAAGGCAGAGCAAGATAAGAATTTACAGGACCTTCTGGATTTAGCACGAGAAACCATTGCTGGCCTGGGTTGCAGGGCGGACAGCATTAGTGGAGTGTTGGGGATGGAGATAAGGTTGTGGGGTGGGACAAGAAAAGGCAAAGGAATCCTCGGATGTTGGTTCCAGAGCCTAAAACTGCACTGTTTAACACATTGCTGCTCACTACATGTGCTTACTTTAAGCAGAAATTAATTAAAATAATATACAATGAAAAAGTATGTCCTCCATTTCACTAGCGACATTTCAAGTGTACAGTAGTCATTTGACAGCAAAGATGTTCATCATCACTGAACATTCTGTTTCACAGAGCTGATCTAGGTGCTCAGCATTGAAGGAGAGGAGGAAAATAGAGTGGCAGCTGTGCTGAGCTCTAGTGTATATACTCAGGTAGGGGGTAGGGGGTGTATGAATTTAATCGGAGTGATAAGCAATTTGATGGAAACAGCTGATAATGTGAAAGCATCCACGTGTTTGTCTATGTCCTATCAAGTAGCTGCAGTACATGGAAAAAAGCCCCCTCCACTCCTGCCAGCATTTTGAAATCTTTAAAAATTATTTTGAATACTTCTAAGTATTAAAAAGTTGCTTCAAAAGAGAAAATACTGTTTATCTCTATGTCCCTATAATTTTTAGCTCTGTACATAAGATGGATTTGATAGATGTTTGTTGGCTTAAGTCTGAGTTACTCTGGGGCGTGTTCGAATGCTGTCACCTGTGGTATAATCAATAGCAACCTGAGCTCAGCACTTTTTTCTGTGCTCTAGGTAGAAAATCCAGAGAGGGAGGCATTGAGGATACAGAAATGACTATAATGTCATTTTGATTATAAAATTTTGACCCTAAGGATGTGTGCTTGTCCCCAGTTTGGGACTTTTTTTCCACAGGGCGATTCTAAGGTGCACTTGAGTGTGTCCTGCACTGTGATTTTGAGCTCAAGAGGAAGTTTGGGTAGACTTTGATGAAGATCTTAATCAGGGTACTTAGCTAAAGACCTGTGATCTTTTTATAAGGTCACTCCTGTCCATAGGTGTTTACTGAGCACCTGCTAAGCACCTAGGATATAGTCAAGATTTGTAAATAAGATGTAATCCCTACTCTGAGTTGGAAAAATGAGACATCGTAGACACATGAAACAGTGTGACACATTAAAACAGGACGTGATTAGGAAGGCGCCAACCAGGAGTATGGAGCAGATGTAAGGGCAGATGCCCAGGGCACAGAGGGTGATGGGCATAAGGCATTCAGGAAACAAGACTGGCATCATGACAAATAAAGTTGGATAGAAGTAAGATGTGATTGAAAAGATGAAGGATGGTTTTATTAGCTGCAGGTGAGAACTGGCCATTATAAAGCTAGTGCCTGATTAATTACAGCCTTTAAAACTTGGAAAAAGAATTTCACTGTGATATTTCCAGTAAAAAAAAACAAAAATGACTTATTTCCTATCCAGAATTTAAGAATGAAACCAACTGAAATATGCATCGTTGCAGTTATTTATAATTCAAACTGAAGAAAATAAGCTTACCATGTTGAGAACTGTTATTTTAGAGGTCTGTACTCTACAAAGATATATCTGTCATCCCAGTATTAAAATCATACCTGGGTCTTTAATGGAATCCCAGTATACAGGGAAGAGTTCTTTCCTGAAAACGGGCATTAGTGTGATCTACAGAGAAGAATTTTTTTTTTTTTTAGCTTAAGTTAAGAAATACAGCTTTTCCTTCAGGCTCGTGTTAAATCACATAGCTTCTGAAGATACTTCATGGGGAATCCCAACAGTCTGGGCTTTCTGTGTATCTGCATGAACATCCCTTAATTCTGGGTATTTGCTTGGTTAGAATAGCAATCCTGATACCTTTCATGTGGCATCAGAATTCCCCCTAAGCCTCCAGTACTGTAGTTACAACATAAGCATATGAAGGAGAATAAGACAGAATTAATGAGGAAAATTAAATGGTATCCAGCTTTGATAATCATAATAATGAGAGTAAAAGAATAAGCCCAGCTGTATCAAATTATTAACATTGATAAAAACCAGAGGCCAGTCTTCAGGGCACCTGGACTAGCGGCCCTCAGATGGCACTTTGAGAACCCTGGTTCTCATCATGGATTGAGCCTTGAATCGTTAAGGGACTTTTGCCCATGGTCTGTCCAGATCACAGACTCTAATAGAAAGACAGTGGAGTATTTTTCTTTATAGCTGTAGCGCTTGTGATGTTTTAGTCTGTGTTGGTGACAGCTATAATGATCCCAGCTTTAAATAAGGGAACAGACAGTGTCCTGGACCCAGAAGATAACTTTTCACAAATTATATGGATGGCTTCCTGCCCTGAAGTGTATTTTCTCCTGTCTCTTTCAAGTCTGCTTCATCACATCATACCAACCCATATCTCCTAATAGTCATTAATAAGACCGTTTAACCTTTGAGGTTTTAACTTCGCATTCTGTGTCTATAGCCCTACCAAATAAGTAATTCTCGAGACATTCAAGATTTCATCCTGCTTCTCAGTATTTTTATCTTTTTTATTTTTTTGGATATAGAGTCTTGCTCTGTCACCACGCTGGGGGGCAGTGGCATGATCTTGGCTCACTGCAACCTCTGACTCACTGGCTCAAGTGATTCTCCTGCCTCAGCCTCCCAGATAGCTGGGATTACAGGTACATGTCACCATGCCCAGCTAACTTTTGTATTTTTAATAGAAACAGGGTTTCACCCTGTTGGCCAGCTTCTTGGTATTTCTTCTGCATGTTTGGATGGTAGGAAAAATATCATCCAAATATGAGCAACCTAAAGTGACATGACAGGATCGCTTTAAGGAAGGTAGTGAATGCAGAGGTCTGGAAAGTTCTTGACTTCAGTGTCGTTTACTTCTGTTTCATTTGAAATTGGCTTTCAAGGGATGAATAGCTTCATCGCATGAGGCTTTGGCAATATTAATGATTTTTTACTAATAAAATTTATAGCAATGGAGCAATTCAGCAGTGGAGAAAGGGGAGGCATTATTTTTATCATCACTTAATTCCTAGAATTGCTTTGAAGGGGAGGAATATGTTATTAGCCAAGTACCAGTGTCCCATGGCTGCCTGTCAATGATTTTACCTCCATGCAGGAATCACTGGATTATGGAAGCATTGAAATCATACTCCCTCAAGCCATACTTTGCAACTTTGGCTGTCCAGGCCACACCACAGATAATTAAATCAGAATCTCTGGGAGTGGGACCCAGACATCAGTATTTTTAAAGCTCCCCAAATGATTCCACCATGTAACCACAGTTGCAAACCACTGTTTAACAGGAACCACCAGACCTAGAGCTAGAATCACCTGACATCTAATAGTTCTCAAGCCTGTGACTGTTCAGAAGGTGGGGTTCCAGGAAATTGTGATCCTCTTTGTCAGATATCATGAAATATCTTTGAGTTCCTCTAAGTAGAGCATGGCTTCTTACTAGTTTGGAGGTGTATGGGAAGAACGGAAGTCTTTCTTCCCATACTGCCAAATAGTATTGTAGCTGACATCCATCAAGTGCTTGAAATGTTTCGTGTATTGTTTTAAGTGCTACATATGTATTTCAGTCCTGACAACTGCCCTGTGAGGTAGCTCTTTTATTATGGTCACTCTTATTTTAGAAGTGAAGACATAGAGGCAAAGAAAGGTTAAGGACCTTGCCCAGACATACACAGCTGGGGCTCACACCCAGCTCTAGAGCCTGTGCTTCCTTTTAATTGGGATATGAAGACCATCTGGTTTTAGGATAATTACCAATATGTTAGCATTTATGTCTCCCAAGTTAACCAATTACGTAACCAAGGCACCTTTTTATATTAGAGAATGTGCCAAGAGATTAAATTTAAAAGAACTATCGGTTGGTGCTTGACCAGAGGTCTTTATGTGCTTGATTTTATGGCCAAAGTAAGAGTATGATAGCACCCATTGGAAGAGTTTTCTAGGCTTAATTCATTGTAGCCATGCTCAGTTGTGTGGGATTTTGGGGTCTCAGCCACCCATTTGTCCATGTGTTAGTGGACCTAGAAATTTTTTCTGAGGAACATCTTCACCCTATCCAGGGAACCCCCACTGCCCAGCTCCATGTGGAGACTGAGTGACCTTATGTTCTGGCACATGCCTGGAGTGGCGTAAGAGGATGTCGATAACACTGAAAGCACAGTAACTGATAAGTCATCTGCCCTTAATGGGCAGCGTAGCATATTTACATGCTGTGAACTTGCCAGAGAACATATAGGGAAACTTCTGCCTGCCAAGAATGATCGACTACCCGCGTTCCAGTTATTATTGCTGCATTACAAATTAGCCTGGAATTTTAGTGGCATGATAATATTTTCATATGCTGACAGATTCTGCATCTGGGTCAGGAATTCTCAAAGGACACTTGGGGATGACTTGTTCCTGCTCCAACATGCCTGGGACCTCATGGGAAGACTTCATGGGAAAGTCGGGAGAAGTGAGTCAATGGCTGGGGTCTAGAATCATCTGAAGGCTTGCTCACTCACTCATCCGGATATGGACTGCTGGCTGGAGTGTCCGTGTGTAGCCTGTCTGTGTTGTGTGGCTTCTTCACCATGTGGCACTCTTGGGGTAGTTGCATTTCCTACGTAGCAATCTGGGTTCCAAGAGAAAATATTCCAGCAAACAGGGTGGGAGATGCATCGCCTCATTCTCTCCTCTGAGGCCATGCAGTTATAAGCCCGTATGATTCAAGAGGAAGGGATGTGGCCAAATAATTTGGGGGTCATGACTCTTTTAAAAAAAATATTTGGGGAGGCTGGGTGTGGTTGGCTCATGCTAGCAATCCCAGCACTTTGAAAGGCTGAGGTGGATGGATCACCTGAGGTCAGGAGTTCAAGACCAGCTTGGCCAACATGATTAAACCCCATTTCTACTAAAAATTAAAAAATTAGCAGGGTGTGGTGGTGGGCACCTGTAATCCCAGCTACTTGGGAGGCTGAGGCAGGAGAATTGCTTGAACCTGGGAGGCAGAGGTTGCAATGAGTGGAGATTGGGCCATTAAACTCCAGCTTGGTCAACAAGAGTGAAACTCCATCTCAAAAAAAAAAAAAGTGGAAGTACATTGAAATAAGCTAAGTATTATCTATTCCTACAGGCTAAGATTTTCAAAAAATTTCTTAAGCTGTCATCTGAAAAATGGCCATATTCAGTTGACGTCTTACGGAATTGTTTTTATTCTTTAGAGAGGTACAACGTCAGTCACAGGATACATTAACAAAGTTACTGTAGGAATTTTGTAGGGGTAGTGGCTATCAGAATCATAAGATTACAATTGTCTTTCTTCTGTTTCATTGCCTCTCATGGACATGGCAAGTTGTGTTCCATTTAGTGCCTGTGTTGTTGTGGAAATGGAAACTTTGAGAATTGACTGTGCCCAAAGTCCTAGAGCAAGTTAATGGTCAAATGGGATGGAAATTCAGATCTCTCTTTCTCCTGTGCCTGGCTGTCTCTGTAAGGACATTCCTTGGCTTTGTCATCTGAGCTGTCACTCTATGACTTGCCACAACATAGGAGTTTAGCGTGACTGAAACATAGCTTGGCGTTCTGAGCAGATTATTCTATTGAAAAGGATGTTCCTGTTGGGTTGACAAACCTTATCTTTAGTATTTAAGTTGTTTGCTCGTGTGCTCTTCACCTCAAAAGAAAACACGTTTTACTTTCTCGTTGTGTGTCATTATCTTCCCTGAGTGATCAGTGGAGGGTGTGTCTGTTTGTATCTGTGTTTCCAAGGATATGGAGGGAAGCATGGCACAAGATTTATGCTTCTGATTGAAAGCTGATCTCCGGGGGTTTTTCTTCAAAACTTTATGGTGATGCGAACGTACTTTTGTACAGCTTAAGATTCAGATTTTTATAGGTTGTGTTTTAGCTGTAAGGATTGTCTGAACGTAAAACCACCAAACCAAGATCCAAACAAATCCCAAAACCTGGAATCCACATAGTAGCAAATGTCGAGATCTCCCGATGTGACTCACAGGCTATGTTCTCAGCCCTTCAGCTTCAGGTCTGACTGCATTTTTTATCTGGTCTCTCCCAACTTTCTGAACTTCTGCATTTTTCCGATTGTGCCATATTCTCCCTCCAAACTTTTGAATACTCTAGTCGAGTGGCCTGGAGAATACCCCTCATCTGACCCCAGTTAAGTGTTCCTGTTCCACAGTAGCTCCTCCTCATCAACTTAACTCTGAGACCCCCTGTCTGAGTGCCCTTCCCAAAACCTCCCCAGCAGAGTTACCAGTTTCTCACAGTGCTGGCCCCCAGCCCTGACCATGGTGTTACAGCTGCTCATTTCTATGCTGCATATTTGAGCTCCTTCCAAGGCAAGGTCTTTGTTTTTATTCATCTTTGTATACTGTAGTCTGTTATCAAAAATGGAAGATGCTTATTTATTTATGAGATGGAGTTTTGCTCTTGTTGCCCAGGCTGGAGTGCAGTGGCATGATCTCCACTCATTGCAACCTCTACCTCCCAGGTCCAAATGATTCTCCGTTCTCAGTCTCTCAAGTAGCTGAGATAACAGGTGTGTGCCACCATGCCTGGCTAATTTTGTATTTTTAGTCGAGATGGGGTTTTTGCCATGTTGGTCAGACTGGTCTCTAACTCTTGACCTCAGGTAATCTGCCTTCTTTGGGTCTCCCAGTGTGCTGGGATTATAGGTGTGAGCCACCAGGCCTGGCCGGAAGGTGCTTATAGATGCATCCTTAAGGGAGTGAGTTATTGGATTGACAGATCAACAGAAGCATATCTCTTCATTCATTGTCATCTGAGCTTTAGCAACTGCCCTTATGACCCTACAGTGATTGCAAAAAATGATATGTTATTCAGATTTTATTTAAAACACTTCCCTCTCCATACAAGTCCAAATATAAATAAGTAAATTTCAAAAATACTGCCAAAGTTTTGGTTGTAGTTTCAAACTTTCTTTATATGGGAAAGTAAATATTCAAAAGGTAGAGAAAGAATTGGGTCTACAAATGTGCTTTTCACATTGATTGTTTTCCTAGGTTGGTGGGAGTGTTGGTTTCTTTTCCTTTTGAAAGTTTCCATGGAACCTACAGATACAACAGATCCAGGCTTTGTTACAGCACCTGTTCAGTGGGCATTGGTCATAGCTTCTCTCTCATCAGAAGCTCTATTGATTGTGATCACTGTTATTATTTATTGTAATGGCTAGTTCTTTTTTACTGTCTAACATTTAGTAAAGACTCGTAATGTACCAATTTGAGATAAACGAATGCTTCCAAAAACTAGTCTTCAGACCTCAATTTAATGGGTTTGGTGCCCAAGAATCTGTATTTTCTCAAGCTTACCAGTTTCTGCTGGCATAGGTGAATACAGGTCAATTCATTCTATTATAGTAGATAATTGTGACCTATTTTCCAGGCTTATAATTCTTTTCTTGATCTTCAGCCTCCTGTGGTTTCTAAGTAGTTTAGAAGTTCCACAGAAATACACATATATTTATCCCAAATGTCCAGTGGATTAAACTTTATAGCCTATTTGTTAAGCTAAAATTAATTTCCACCACTGATTAATTAGATGAGTCATTCCAATGTAATCGGTGCTTATAAGAGACAGTACTCTTGTCTTTCTTGAAGCACAAAACAGTTGATGTTGAGGCTTTGAACACACATTGTGATCCAATTTTTAAGACCAGGAAATAGAAACCATGAGTCATTAAATATCTTATTTAAGGTGGTACAAAGTCAGTGTTGAAGCCAGGATTAGGCTGGAAGCCTCTAGCATGGGTGTTGGCCAACCACAGAAGACTGTCTGGAAGAGCCAGGAGACTCTGTGTGTCTGGGAAGGATCCTGTGATAATGACATTAGTGATTATGGATAGTGATGTAGATGTTATATGGAGCAGGGTTTTACAACCAGAACAGATGATTGGGAGGGGAGATGAAAGGTCACGGGAAGTGACAAAGGGCTTTGGGGTTAATCATTTGAAATTATGCATTAGAAATGGGTTTTTCAAGCAATATCAAAAAAAATCCTATAGCAGTCTTGCTAAAAAATTACCTTGACCCAAATATTACATATGCTAATTTGTATATCATGAAGCTTTTAACCAGAATATCAAAAAGCTTCACATCTCTAGGTCCACAGTGGCAACTTAAAAAAAGTAGCAATTGGATTTTGCTTTCAAGCATATTTAATACCAGTACAGCAATTGAAGTACTTACTCTAGAGTCCTGACCTGTTTGACTAAGAGCAGTAATACATTAAATGATTAACGGAACAAAGTGGAATGACATGATAATAATAGTAAGGACAGTTATTATTGTTATGACTAACATCATTGAGTATTTCCTGTGTATCAGGCGTGAATGTTTTACATGTATTTATTTAATATTCAAAATAACCCTATGAAGTATTATTAATTCCATATTTTAAATATAAAAAATGATCTCAATGAGTGAATTTTATATTATCTTACTCTTCAAAGGTGACTTTTAAGACTGACTTTTCTGATATGCTTTGGAAGGTTGATAAGCTCTTTGAAGCATCTTTGTTTTTCTATTCTCGAGTCAGTCTTAGAAAGGAAGAACAAGAAAAGAAAGAAGAGTTAAAACATTCTTTTGATGGCCAAGTTGATTCAGGTTTAAAGAGGTTTACCTTGACATTGCTCTTAGATTCTTACTCGTGTGCACTTTGGTCTGGGAGCATATCATCTGCTAACTTGAATAGGTTCCTTATTTAACTTTTTCAAAATGAGTAAATGGCTTACTTCTTTGGAAGATACTTTAAAATGAAGATAGTATTTGTGAACAGGGTTTGAAAAACGGACATGAGTCAGGGTATGGGAAATTTCAGTTATGCTGAACATCCTCTGTTGTGGTGGTAAGTTGCACATGGATAAGGTCAATGATTGGCCAAAGACAATAGCTTGGTCACACACAAATTCCTTGGTCTTTGACCTTTTAATTCCTGCTCATTGCTGCTACCTATATCTTAAGTTTTCTGCTTTCCCACAACATCCTGGATATCCATTGCACTGTGTTTGCAGAGGAAGTCCTACATCTGTTTGGAAACTTGCCCTAATATTGGCAGCTGTGACTTCCTCTCTTTGCATGTTGCTTGTTCTGAAATCTCTGTAGAACTCCGTACTGTCTACACCTCTATCCTTGCCGACTGGCCTCTTGAAATCCCTTGAGTCCAAGTAGGCATCCTGCAAGTATAATTTCTAACCATTGGTGTCTTAAAGTAAGGTGATGGGAAGAGATGGATCTGCCATTTCTTCATTAGAAACTCACAGTTCTTAAACAATAGGAAGTGAAGGTGAAAAAGAGATCCTTGGAGTTGTGTTTTGAGCAGCCTGTTGTCTGGGTCCAGCCAACTCTAGAGATAGCACTGAGGGAGAAAAGTATAGAGGCCTGATTTCCAGGACAGCCTCAGCCTGGGCCTGTTGATCACCTGGAGCGGGTTAGACTTAAGCATCCTCAGAATCAGTTTCTTCCCCATCTCTTCTGTTGAGTTTTCTCACTTCAGCCTTGTCTACTTTCACTGCATCTAAGCTTTCACCCTATCCTGTCCTTATGCTCTGCCTTTCTTTAGGCTTTGCTGCTCTCCTCCCAACATGGACCCCATAATGTAACCCCTCTGTTACTGTTGGAAGAGATCAGAGTTACCCTGAGTTGCTGGTGACACACTGTGTACCTGAAGGTTTTCGCATATCCTGGGCCTGCATTCTGAGCTTGTTCTTCTTAATCTACAGACTCTTCCTGGCTGACCTGACACACATCCACAGCTTCAGCTTATATGGCGGGGATGTCTAATTGTGTATGTCTACAAAAGACTCACCCACCGAGCTTCAAACCTACTCATACACCTCTTCAAATTGACATGTCTAAAGCTCAGCTCATAATCCCTGTCTCAGCTGTAACTGGAGTCAGCCTCTTTTCTCCCTCACCTGCCATGACATTTTCTAATGACGTTCTCTCAGGCTTGTTTCCACTTCCACTGTCACTGTCTTAATTCAGGCTCTTGTCATTTCTTGCTAAACCAGCATGATTCTTTCCTCGTTGCTCTCTGATCTCATTCTTTGCCATTGTCCACTCATGCCCCACATGGCTCTAAGGGAAAAGTCCTAAAAGATGTCATCTCTCCTGTGCTAAAACATTGATCCAGCTCCCCTCTGCTCTAGGACGGGTTGCACCTGTGAGAGTGACTTAGGGAATCCACATAAGGGGACCCCCCACTTCGCTGTACCCTGGCCTTTCCAGTGTATCGCCACTTTGCATTCACGTCTGCCTGCTGCACTCCAGCCTTCCCGAACTGCCTCAAGGTGGTCAAACATAACAAGCTGGTTTTTGTTATCTTTGCTTTTGTGATTATCTCACCTTAGAATGCCCTCTCTGATGTTGTTGTCTTGGCCAGTACATGCTCATTCTTCAGTTATGGTAAAAACATCCGCTATCAAACTGTCCAGACCCTCCAGCAGGTGGAGATGCCATCCTTTTTGTTCCCTTACACTGTGGGCAGACTCTGTTAAGCACTTAACATCTTTATGCCTGTTTTGTTTACCTGTATGTCTTTCTCTCTAGAATGTGAATCCTGAAAGCAGAGTGATTTTGTCATGTCCATCTTTGTTATTTTTATTTTGTGATACACGGTTTTACTCTATTGCTGAGGGCTGGAGTGCAGCAGTGCAATCACAGCTCACTGTAGCCTCCAACTCCTGAGCTTAAGCAATCCTCCTACCTCAGACTCCTGAGTAGCTGGGAATACAGGAGCACACCATCACACCTGACTAATTTTTAGTATTTTTTGCAGAGATGGGTTTCGTCATTTTGCCCACGTTGGTGTGGAACTCCTGGGCTCAAGTGATCTGCCTGCCTCGGCCTCCCAAAGTGCTGGGATTGCAGGCGTGATCCACCCTGCCTCACACATATTTATAGCTCTAATATAGAACATAATACATCATTAGTATTAGCCATAAAAAATTAATAAAGCTAAAACCATGTCATTTGCATATAAACTGCGTGACACTAGCAGGACACCTGATGAGGAGCCCAGCCCACTTCAGTTCTGGAATCCTAACCTCCCTTCATTTTCTGCTCATTGTCAAATGCCTGGTGGCCTTTGTGAGGTGACAAATACATTGCAGTTCTCTGCAATGGAAGAAGGGCTCTGAAAAGAAAGTCACCTGCTAGTACCAATGATAAAATGAGAAGGAGCTCTAAGTAAGTGAGTTCTTAGACATTTCTGATGGATTGGGAACCAGATATTGGATTTGTCTGCCTGCAACTATGACATGAACAAATACACAACAAATGCAGTATAGAGAAATAAGAAAAGGTGATGTATGAATTGTTTCAGCAAGTCCACCAGTCACTCTTTCTTATCAAGTGAAAGAAACTTTGAGTGGCAGCTGAAATAAATAAACCAAGTAAGGACAAATCCAGAGCTACTGAACATAGGTGAACTCTGAAGCAGGGCAAAGTAGGGACATTGCTGTAGCCCCACAGATGAAGACAGCCTAAAGTAGATACTTTTTATTGCATTTCATGGGGTGAATGATTTGCTTTATAGCATCTGAGCATATGAGGATTTATAGCAATCTTAAGGACATCTCTTCCACGGATGTCACAAGTTTACTACTTTACCTATAAAAACAGAGCTGGCAGGTGATGGCACTGTAATCGTGTCTCATTTATCTCATGTAGTCTGGGAATGCGATATGCCATCTGAGCAGAATTTTCTAAATAAGTGAGACAAAATAGTTTAAAAAAATACTATTTTAGAGTAAAATCCTAAGCATTTACCTGTTCCTTTTTTTGAATATAGTAAGTAGAATATGTGTTTACAGTACAACAGAATAAACAGATCTGTGTTCTTATGGGGATGTTTTCAAAGGCAATTTAAGTGGGCGAAGTGTTTTTTCTTATATTAGATGATCAGTACTTCTCAGCCTTTTGGCTAAGATCAAGTACATTAAGTGATTCCAGACATTGATAATTAAAAGAAAGTAGTGTCTTGCCTTCTCCCTTTGTCAGGAGGTTGCCTGACACTATTTACCACTCTCGGTATTTCTGTCTGAAACAGATTTTCTTTTCCCAAATATTCTTTGTTTTCTTGTTGAACATACCTTTTTTTCCGTTAAAATTCCCTGTTTCAAAATTTACCCTTTTCAATGTGTTAGAGACAGAGTCAAAATTCCATGGTAAGGTAAGAGGAAACTGGTAAGGGTAGGTGCGAGGGCTATCTCTGGGTTTGGTGAGTTTTGCTACAGACTTGATCTTGTTTACTCTGACTTCTTGGATGCTCTTTTCATGATCTAGATTATTTTCTATGTGCTGAGTTATCTTCTTTTGCATATGAAAAATGACTCCAGGGAGTTATTCCTTCAGTGGGAGTTTATTCCAGTCCTTCATTAACCAGTTAGGCAAACGCAAGTGAATCACAACTTCTCTGAGTCTTATTTTGCTCATCTGTGAAATGGGAAAGCTGCGCGAGCATATAGCCAGGGTCCTTTCATGTTGTCATGTGCCAAAACAGTAGTTTAGAAAGAGCATTTAAAGCTCTGAGACAGACATGCCTGAAGGTGAATAATGACTTTGCATTGAGAATGTCCTGGGAATCTTCTCAGAGCAGAAGGATCAGAGTTAAAAGAGGTGGAAGGTGGAAGCATAGGCTTGTGCATGCGCTATGTCTGTGATAAACTGCTATGTGTTTTCAGAGGACAGCATTTACCGTGGCCAATACATGTAACGTTTACCATTTAAACTATTTTTTTAATATGCAGTTCAGTGGCATTAAGTTCATTCACATTATTGTGCAACCACCAGCACCATCCATCTCTAGAGCACTTTAATCTTCTCAAACAGAAACTTTGTACCTGCTAGACACCAACTCCCTGCTGCCCCAGCCCCTGGCAACCTCTGTTCTACTCTCTGTGTCTCTGAATCTGACCCTACTCTAAGTACCTCCTATCAGTGGGATCTTACAGTATTTGTCCATTTGTGCCTGGCTCATTCACTTAGCATATTGTCTGAAAGATTCATCTATGTTGTAGCATGTGTCCGAATTTCCTTCCTTTTTAAGGCAGACTGGTACTCCATTGTATGGATGGACCACATTTTGTGTGTCAATTTATCTGTTGATGGATGTGTAAGTTGTTTTTAATCTTTCGGCTATTGTGAATAATGCTGCTGTAATCATGAGTGTATAAGTATCTGTTGGACCCCTATTTTTAATTCTTTGGGATATATACCTAGAAATATATGGTGGAATTGTTGAATCATATGCTATTTCTATGTTTAACCTTTTGAGGAAGTGCCAAACTGCTTTCCACAGTGACTGCACCATTTTGCTTCTCGCCAGTAGTGCACAGGATTCCAGTTTCTCCAAGGGGATAAGTCAGCAGTCCCTAACGTTTTTGTCACCAGGGACCAGTTTCAGGGAAGATAATTTCACGACAGGGGGAGGGCGGTGGTTTTGAGATTAAATGATTCCACCTCAGATCACCAGGCATTATTTAGATTCTCATAAGGAGCACACACCCTACATCCCTTGCATGTGCAGTTCACAGTATAGGGTTGTGAGAATCTAATTCTGACAGGAGGCAGAGCTCAGGCAGTCATGCTTGCTTGCCCGCCGCTCCCCTCCTGCTGTGCAGCCCAGTTTCGAACAGGCTGCAGACTGGTACCACTCCACAGCCTGGGGCTTGGGGACCCCAGGAATAAGTAGTTACCTGTGCTCAATATAAACCAGCTTGACTGGAACCCAGATTTTACAAAAGGCAGGAACAAGACACACAACTAGTACAGTACATGGGGGCCAGATTGTGGGGAATCTTGAAGGCTGGGCTGTGGTGTTGATGCTTTATTCTGTGTTATGGGATACTGGTGAGAGCTTTGAGCTAGGAAGAAGTGGAGTTTGAGTGGTGCCTTGGACACGTAAGAGCCAAAGGATATATTTGTGGTACCAACTGGGCCCCAGAGGCCATGATATGGGTTGGCAGATATTTGTCGCTATCCAACTGAGAGACCAAGGCTCCATGTAGGAAGGAAGGGAAAGCAGGGATGAACGTGGAGGCGTGAGGGTGAATGTGGGTAAAGGGGACTCTTGAGAATGAATGTAATGTTTTTCAGGCAGAAAATTTGAGGAGAAATTCTGCATAGGCTCAGCAGTGCAACATCTGTCACAACCTGTGTACACGCATGTCAGTAGGGCGGGGAATGTGAGAGTCAGGAGTGGTGCCTTTCTTGTCCCTTGTTGAGGTCCTTGGTTGAAGACAAGGCACAAAGAAGGGTCTGGCACCTGGTTAGCTCCTGGCCTACTGAAGGAATAGACATTGGCAGGAATAGACTGCAGAGCTCTGTCTTGGATACATGGAGATGTCCCCACCTAGTTGGGGGTCTTAGATCCTTGCCCATGGAGTAGGATAAGACCAGCATTGGGATCCTTGTACAAGGAGTAGTTACACTAAATTCAAAGAAAGCTTAGCATTTATGGAAGGGATGAAGGACATGGACATGCCAGGTAGGGTGTTTTAAACAAAGATCTAAGCTAGCTCGAAAGTCCTGATTTTGATCTTTAATTTGCATAGTGCATAAAATGATGCTGTTCTACACAAGATAACAGGGAAGGTGTTTTGGGGGCTGTTTTGCTTTGTACTTTTCATTTGCATGTGTCGGCTTACTGGCTGAAAAACCATTCCTGCCTTGGAATACTTACCCTCCCCACGCCACCCCAAGTTCTCTCTGTTCCTTTGTCTTTCCACCAATAAAGAGTTTCAGGAGGCAGAAGGAGTTTTCCAGGTGTCGTCCTTTGTGTTTAAAGAAGACAAACTGAAAGTTTCTCCTTCTGTGCAGGGATGGGAATGTGTACCTGTGGGCATGGTGGATGGATGGCTGGGTGTAGCTTTTGGTAGACTTAGGTTGCAGGAGAGTTTTAAATAATATACTTAAAATAGATGAAATTGTACTATTCACAATAGCAAAGCCATGGAATCAACCTAGATGCTCATCAGCAGTGGTCTGGATTTTTAAAATGTGATATGTATATGCCATGAAATACTACACAGCCATAAAAAAGAATAAAATCATGTCCTTTGCAGTAACATGAATGCAACTGGAGGCCGTTATCCTAAGTGAATGCAGAAACATGTTCTCACTTTTAAGTAGGAAGTAAACATTCAGTACACATGGACACGAAGAAGGGAACAACAGACACTGAGGCCTACTTCAGGGTGGAGAGTGGGTGGAGGCTGAGGATTGGAAAACCACCTATCAGGTGCCATGCTGTTTACCTGGGTGACAAAATTATCTGTACACCAGCCCCCCACAACATACAGTTTACTCATGTAACAAACCTACGTGTGTACCCTCTGAACCTAAAAGAAAAGTTAAAAAGAAAACATATTAAATTAACGGATGCTAAATCAGACTGATAAGATATAATTAAAATAATTAGCAGATTATAGAGAAACCAGCTAAAAAATGGATATAATGACTTTTGCAAGCACAGTATGTGGAAGACAGAAAGCAGCATAAACTATGGTGTGTGGGGTGAGCCTGGGTGCTGTGACCTTCCTGATGGGCAATGTGCCATACTTGGAACCACTGACCGTGGCTGGGGGTCTCTGTCACCCTGGGCTGTTGATTCAGGCACCACCAAGGCAGCTAGCATTCTCTATTCATAGGAGTTGTTATGAATAAGAATTACTGCATTCTCTAGGTTCCTCATAAACAGATGTCCATCTCATAATAGAGATTCGGGTATGTTGCTATCTGTATTTTCAACTCTGTGGATTTAGATTTTTAAAAGTTAATGATTCTTAATCTGCCTCTTAGAAAATGACTCCATTGGGGAAAAAAAAATCATTTCTCGGCCTGCATACATTTTTATCTGTACATTCAACTGTCAGCTGCCTTTTCTGTGTTTATGACTGTGTGGAGAAGTTATGCTACTGACATGAGTAACAGGAACTTGATAAGACACAGCCACTCACACTGGGAGACCTGTTTCAGTTGTGTGGATATGCTCTCTATGGTGAATGTGGCTGCTGTGCAGATATGCCCTGTGTGGTGAATGTGACTGCTGTGCAGATACACCCTCCATGGTGAATGTGGCTGCCATGTAGATACACCCTCCACGGTGAATGTGGCTGCTGTGTAGATAGACCCTTTGTGGTGAACATGCCTGCTGTGTGGAAACACTGTCCATGGTGAATGTGGCTGCTGTGTGCATATGCCCTCTGTGGTGAATGTGGGGGCTGTGCAGATACGCCCTCCATGGTGAATGTGGCTGCTGTGTGGATACGCCCTCCGTGGCGAATGTAGGTGCTGTGGTACATACGCCCTCCTTGGTGAATGTGGCTGCTGTGCAGATACACCCTCTGTGGTGAATGTGGCGAATGTGGTACATATGCCCTCTTTGATGAATGTGGCTGCTGTGTGGATACACCCTCTGTGGCGAGTGTGGCTGCTGTGGTACATATGCCCTCCTTGGTGAATGTGGCTGCTGTGTGGATATGCCCTCCATGGAGAATGTGGCTGCTTTCAGACTCACCCCCACCTCGTTTGGGCCCTGGGAATCGGTGGTTCACCTTCTGACCCCAGGCAGCATCAGAGATGGGAAAAGAGTGTTTCCCCAGTGAGCACTACTTGCCTGCAGGAATGAACAGACTTTGAAGGGAACAGCTTAACGTTTTCAAAGAAGTCCTTTGAGTTTCCTAAGAAATGAACCTTCTTTTCTTCCACAGCTGTTCCCTCTGGGACTTTGAAATCTTTTCCGACATAAGCTCAGCAAAACTCTCAGCTTCCCTGACTTTGAGGGCAGTCCAGCAGGATACCCTTTTACTCATTGAATTCGTGAAGGCTTCCAAAGGGAACTTAGTCCTTGTAATTCTGCCACATCTGGGCCCTTAAATCATCATGTTCACTGCTGGGGGTCTGTGCATTTGGGTCTTCAGGTAGGGCTCTGAGGACAGCAGGGAGACATGAGACTACCTTGAAAACTCACAGTACCACACTTCTCTCTGTGACACCTCAAAGAAATCCAGACTTTGAACGGAATCAAAGAGGCTGTAAAACCGATGTTGTAGGATGAAAAGCTCCTAGAAGGCCAAGAACAGAGAAGAGAAATTGGCAGCATTTGCAAGGAAGACATGTAGTTCCCAAAAAAGAGAAGAAGAGGGAGAGTGAGGAAGAAAAGAAAAGAGACGTGGTTTGTGAGAGACCTTAAGAAACTGACTCTGGGCAGGAAAGGAATCTATGTATGTACGTTTCAAATTGTATTCCATCGCCATGTCACTGTTACTGAAACTCCACACGGTGTCACTAGTCAGGATTCTCCCTGGAGATGTATTTCTGTAGCCAGTCAGTGACTGGGAGGTGCAGTCTCTGTTTACTGTGGGGATTAAGGAGACATGAATAGAAACCCTGGTACAGTCATTTCTCCCTCCTGGGGGATACGTTCCAAGACCCCCAGTGGATGTCCAGAAGCACAGGGAGTCCTGGACCGTATCTATAGTATGTTTTCCCCATACATACGTACTTAGGTTAAAGTTTAGTTTATAAATTAAGCCCCCAGAAAGAGGTTAACAACAATAACAAGTAACAAAAATAATAATTCTCGCAGTAGATGGTAATAAAAGGTATGTAAACATGATCTCTCTCTGTCTCTGTCTCTCTTTCTGTGATTCTCTCACTCTGAAAATAGATTGTTCTTCACCTCAGGTAACTGAAATGGCAGAAAGTGAAACTAGAAAAAGGGAGACTACTGTATAACTCAAAAGCTTTTCTGGTTTGTTGAATTTTATTGTTGGTGGTGGTAGTGGGGTGTGTGTGTGTGTGTGTGTGTGTGTGTTTCCTGACTGTAGAGAAAACACCCATAGTACCAGAGATACTGGAAGGAAATGGATCTTGAGGAAATGGGGAAATAATTTGCTCCTTAGATTGGGAAATACTGTCGCCTAGACCCTAGGGAGGCTTGTTCTGAGAGGGGAGCTGAGATGCTGAGTTCACATCTTCAACCTGACAAGTGGCACTCTGTGGAGCTTCAGCAGTAGTGACATGGGATGGGACGTAGTTTGAAAAGTCCATAGACTCCTCTCCTGCGTCTCTACCCTCTCAGAGGAAGAGGAGCCATGAGGATAGGTAACATTTATTGAGTGTTTATTGCATGCCATGTACTGTTCTGACCTCTTTCACATAGGAAAACGTTTACTCCTCATGGTAACCTGTGGGGAAAATGAGGTACGGGAGCATGAAGTAATTTTTCAAAGCAAACCTGCAGGGACAGGATTTGAACCCAGGAAGTCTGGCTTGACAGTATGTGCTCTGATTCTCTGAGCCATGCTGCTTAGAGATAGGAAGGAAGATATGAAACTAAATATGACATATTCACACCACTGTACTGAGTACTTTATGTGTTATCTCTTTTAAAGCTTTCAGAGGGCCCTACGACCTGTGTGACCAGCCCTTAGCTACTCCCAGGTGTCCCAAATAGATCACTATAGTCGCTTCATCTGAAATGGACATAATTTCTTTCTTTTTTCTTTCGAGACACAGTCTTGCTGTAGGCCCAAGCCAGATTGCAGTGAAGTGCTGCAATCTTGGCTCACTCCAAACTCTGCCTCCTGAGTTTAAGCGATTCTCCTGTCTCAGCCTCCCAAGTAGCTTGGATTACAGGCACCCAACATGACACTCGGCTAACTTTTTTATTTTTAGTAGAGATAGGGTTTCATCACGTTGACCACGCTGTTCTCCAACTCCTGACCTCAAGTAAACTGCCCACCTCAGCCTCTCAAAGTGCTGGGATTACAGGTGTCAGCCCCCACACCCAGCCTGAAATGGCCATAATTTCTAAGAGATTATTTTAATGCTCACTTTTTAAAGTAAGTATAATTATTTTAATATTCTTCAAATCATATTGCAGAAAATTTGGACAATAGAAGAAAAGAAAAAACACATAATCCCACTCTGTATCATAGTCTTATTTTGGCATATTTCCTAAAACTCCTTTACAAATGCCTCTATATTCTATGAATGCAGTTTTTATCCAGCATTTCAAGCTTTTTCCCCATGTTTTTATGCAGTCTTCATAACTGTGATTTTTAAATTGACAGTGTTTTGACTTCTTTCAGTATTTTTTAATTGGGAGCATTTTGAGTTTTCAAATTGTTGGAGAGATTTCATCTTAAACTTTTTAAAGGCATTTTGTGCTAGATCTTGGTTAAAAAACACTCAGCAGCTGAGGTTAATTTTTAGAACTATCTTTCCTTGTTTTCACAGGGATCTACCGAACAGAAAGGGACAAAGGCACCTTGTATGAGCTCACCTTCAAAGGGGACCACAAACACGAATTCAAGCGGCTCGTCTTGTTTCGACCGTTCGGCCCCATCATGAAAGTGAAAAAAGAAAAGCTCAACATGGCCAACATGCTTATCAATGTTATCGTGCCGCTAGCAAAAAGGGTGGACAAGTTCCGGCAGTTCATGCAGAATTTCAGGTTTGTTTGTTTGCGCGTTTATCTTCCCCTGCGCGGTGTGTGTTAGAACACTGATATCATTTCCCGTCATCTCCTTCATTTCCCCTGCTAAGTACAAAGCCTCCTTTCTCTTGTTAAGCTCTGTTTTCTCCATGTAAACTTTATCATTTGTATTTGCCTTTCCCTAGAGCAGTTAGAAAACTGCTTTACAAACATATTTACCTTCAGAAATGAAAAGCAGGAAGGACTGGGTTTTTATCAGGATCTACAAAGACGATCGAATGCCTGTTGTGTTCATTCTGACTTGCGAATGGGCTCAGGTTTGGGGATAGCAGGAACCAAGACTCACAGGAAAGTGAGCAACGTTGAGTCTTGAGGAGGAGCTGGCAGTGGCCGAGCCCACTTTGATAGTGGATGAGCGCTGGAAGATCTTAAATAGGCTGTAGGCTGCCTTCATCTGCTGTCCTGTTCTGGTGGAGGCTGCAGTGCATTGGATCCAAATCCGTTTTTTATTCTAACCTACATCATTTTAGACTTAAATGTAGAATTATACCAAGCAGGCTTCAAGCCCACATTTTTGTAGCTACTCAGTGAGACAAAGTGGGGTTTCATTTTCAGGCATGCTGATGACGTTCTTAGATGTGTGTCTTTAATCCCCTGATTGTGCGGTGTTGGATCTTAGAAGCTGTGATGGCTCACATGCACATGTTGGCTGAGGATAACCAGCTAAGTTATTTTGCCAGTTTGTTTTAAACATAGAAAAGTATATTATCTAATTATAAATCTTGCAAGATCAAGCTGTCTTTTTTTCTTTTTCTTTGAGATGTAGTCTTACTCTGTCGCCCGGGCTGAAGTGCAGTGACATGAACTCTGCTCACTGCAGCCTTTGCCTCTAAGGTTCAAGCGATTCTCCTGCCTCAGCTTCCCAAGTAGCTGGGATTACAGGCACCCACCACCACACTTGGCTAATTTTTGTATTTTTAGTAGAGACGGGGTTTTGCCATGTTGGCCAGGCTGGTCTTGAACTCCTGACCTCAGATGATCCACCCACGTTGGCCTCTCAAAGTGCTGGGATTACAGCCTTGAGCCACCATGCCCAGCCTTGACTTTTAATCTTACTCAATGTACATTATTAAAAGGCAGAATGTTCAGTATAAGGATGTGGTTGATATCTTTAAAAATGCAGGGTCATGAACACACTCTTTTTTAATTTAAAGGGTAACCTACTTATAACTAAGTTTTTTGAAGATCAGAATCTTACAGACTTAGAAGAGACCTTTGAGGTCATCTGGTCTAATCTTGTAATTCAGACTGTCTCCCTCCCTGACATAGGGTTCTCTAGGCAATGGGTGTGTGCACCAGGTAGCCGCCTACACTACTAGTCAAGCTGCTGCTTTGTTGACCATCTCTGGATAGAAAGTTCTTTATTGTTTGTACTTGAAGTCAGCTTCCATGCCTTTTCTGCATGGTAGGTCTAGTTGTAGCCTCTTGAGGACTGAACAAATTCGTGTGTGTGTGTGTGTGTGTGTGTGTGTGTGTGTGTCAGAGTTTAGCTCTTGTTGCCCAGGCTGGAGTGCAGTGGTACAATCTGAGCTCACTGCAACCTCTGCATCCCAGGTTCAAGCAATTCTCCCACCTCAGCCTCCCGAGTAGCTGGGATTATAGGCATGCACCACCACATCTGGCTAATTTTGTATTTTTAGTAGAAACGGGGTTTCTCAATGTTAGGCTGCTTTTGAACTTCCAACCTCAGGGGATCCACAGGCCTCGGCCTCCCGAAGTCTGGGATTACAGGCATGAGCCACCATGCCCAGCCTTCCGTTTCCTTTTAAATGTCATAAGCTTTCAAGTATTTGAAGGTGGTCATCACAACTGGCATAGTCTTTTCTTCCCCAGGTACAGCAGTTTTCAGTTTCCTTAGCTTTTTTATATTCCCTAGTTTGTAAACTTTTTTTATTAGCTGGAATGTGCCTTTAGCCATGATGTAATTCAAAGTAGGGTGAACTAATTGGTTGATATTCTCCCAGTTTGTAGAATACGTCTCTGTGCACGATCGCATAACTGTTTGCAGTGTTCCTCTGGCTCCAGTCCTGAAGTGAGGGTTTTTATAGTTTTGGCTTATTTTGACCTTCTTTTGGTATCTTCACTTTCTTTCTCTGTAGACCTTCCTTTTGGAATGGGAGAGTGCCACTGGTTGATAAAACAGCACCCATCTCCAGAATGACTGAACCTGTGATGTTCTGAATGTGGTTGCAGAACCTGAATGTGGTTTTCATTAGACACTAAGTCAAAACATTACTCTTAGCAGCTAGGATGCCATTTCTAGGACTGTGTTATAGCAAGTTCCTTTGGCTATAGCAAGTTTCCTAAGCCTACGGCTTACTGGATTCAGGGTCGTGAGCTTTGATCCTACACATAGGCCGGTCCTTGGATGGTTGGGCTTGCTAAGGTAGCGAGGGAAATATCTGCTTGGTGAAAGGACAAGTCCTCACTGTAGGACTCCTGGGGCCTGAAATAGCAGGATTCTCTTGGGTATATATGAACAGCTATTTCCTTAGTGTTGTGAGAATTTCAAGCAGTTAACAATAGGAATAAAACAGGAAGGGAAGTGTCATTGAGAAGAGCCCAATGAGTAGCTCACAAGCCTCTAAAATGGAGTGGGTGAAATGAAATGTGATTCCCATTAATGTTTTAAAAGAACACAAAAAATCCTAGGGCAATGTGTTCTGAACCAATCTGTCTCAGCTCACCACATGAACTTTTACTATTTAGATGTCCCTTGCTTGTGTAGGTAGGAAGGGGTGGGTGGTGGAAGACTTGTGACCTGGAGAGGATCTTTTGAGATCCTTTTGCATGTGCCAGACACGCTACCCAGATGTGAGGGATTAGAAGATGAATTCAAGATGTGGTGCCTACTTTCACGAATAGCAGAAGCTGCAAATACAGACCCAGGTGCTATGGCAGAGATATAAACAGGGGACAACGGGACTCAAAAGATGCTGCCTAGGACAGCTGGCACTGGAGCAGGAGGCTGAGCAAGGAGTTTAATTCACAGTCAAGGCATTTCAGAGTGTGTTGCGGTCTCTGAAAAACTGGGATGTGAGAAGGTAAATACCTGTGGGTATTTAATTCTTCAAAAGACCTTATTAAAGGTGGCATTTCCAACCCAAAGAAGGGGTTATTCAGGGCATGGTGTCAGGACAACTAGCCAAACATAGCAGGAAAAAAATGGGATTCTTACTTCACACCAAAAAGCAAAGTAAACGCCAGTCTATTAAATATTTAAATGCAATTAACATGGCCATAAAATGACTGGGAGAAAATATAAAGGGCTATTTAATAAATATTTGATGTTGTCTTTATGAAGTCCTTTCCATCCTCAGACTGAAACTGTGAACTCTGGTTGACACTGAGGATGATGACACTAGGAACAATTTGTATTTCCTTTTTTTCCTGTTTTCTAAATATTTATATAGCTGCCGTATGTTTTATATTTTGTTTAAAGATTCAGTGAAAGATTATTTTTAGCTTTTATAATTTAAACATGACTTTTTAGTTTGTAAAAGGTGATACTTGGCTTTTGTAAAATATTTAGGCAATATAGAACAGCACAGGGAATAAATTATTTAGAAAGTCACTCCAGGTCTCGCCTCCCACAATTAACCAATATTAACATTAATTGAACACCATTCCGGGAAATTTTTCTTTGCATATATGCAGATAGAAGAATTGCTTGCCAACTGGGAATAAGTCAGTGCAACGTGAGATATACTATACATTCTATTTCTACTTGTAGAGTTAAAATGTATCTTTCTTAAATTTATTGAAGAAAACCAGAAGTATAATGAAGCAGTGGCTGAACTTTAAGAAAATGACTCTTTACTGTAAGAGATATTAGTTCCTAAGAGATTCCTCGGAAGTTAAAAAGTGATTTTTGCAAAACAAAAAATGGTTGGGATTACTATTTTTTAACTACATTTTATAACTTTAGTTTGACTGAAAATTGCAGTATGAAAGGAAATCAGCACATCCATACTTTCTGCCTTCTGTGTCCCATCTTCTGATTTTTGTTAGCAGTCTATTGTTCATTTGTTTGTTTGTTTGTTTGTTTCAGTACATTCTCACTCTGTCACCCAGGCTGGAGTGCAGTAGCACGACCTTGGCCAACTGCAGCCTTCGCCTCCCAGTTTAAGCGATTTTCTTGCCTCAGCCTCCCAAGTAGCTGGGATTACAGGTGTGCCCCACCACACCTGGCTAATATTTGTATTTTTAGGAGAGACTGGGTTTTCACCATGTTGGCCAGTCTGGTCTCAAACTCCCACCTCAAGTGATCTGCCCACCTCGGCCTCCCAAAGTGGTGGGATGACAGACGTGAGCCACTGTGCCTGGCTGCAATCTGTTATTTTGACCTTGTCAATGTTCCAACCTTTACATTCTGTTTCATAACTACAGTTTCTACAGTTCTAGTTCTGGAGTTAGTATACTCATCACCAGTCCTCTTCCAAAAGCTTTCCATTCCTAAGTTCTTAGTTGGCTATATTTTATGGTCAAGATATCTTTTCAAGAACGGTGACAAGTGCTTAAGCATGGAATATCTATTTGTTATTATAGTGTACAGATAGCTTAACTGGGCTTAAAATTCATGGGACACACTTTCCTTCCTCAGGACTTTGTAGGCGTTCTTCTGGCATCAGATGATCTGGTGAAGTACAAGATCACTTTATTTTGTCTCTCTTGTAAACGGCTTTTGCCTGAATGCCTGGAGAATTCCTTTATTAGTCTTCAATCACATTCACTTAATCAGGATATCTCGTATCTCAGCATCTATTGCCTGCCTCCCTGCCTCTGCCTGCCTCTCTCTCCCTCTCTCTCCCTCTCTCTCCCTCTCTGTCCCCTTCCCAATGGAGGAGTCACTGCAATCTCGGCCTCCAAGGTCCAAGCACTTCTCATGCCTCAGCCTCCCAAGTAGCTTGGGGCTACAGGTGCATGCCACTATGTCAAACTACTTTTGGTAATTTTAGTAGAGATGGGGACCATGTTTGCCAGGCTGGTCTTGAACTCCTGACCTCAGGGGATCTGCTCATCTTGGCCTCCAAAGTGCTGAGATTACAGGTGTGAGCCACTGTGCCCGGCCAGTGTCTGTTGTTCTTTAACTGATTTTTCTGTAGTACAGTTTCCTTTTTGGCTTTCCCTGAAAGAACTTTCAGGGAGAATTTCGGATGCTTTATTTTTGAGTTCTTCCATTTGTTTCATTTATTGGATTCTGTTTCATGGGCACAATTATATATTTAGAGATCTTCTCCATTTATTAGTATCTGTTTTTTTTTAAACACCTTAAACTTTTATCTGCTTTCACTTAAACCTTTATTGTGCCAGTGATTTAATTTTCTGACATACCTATTCTGTACCTTGCTATTTCTGATGTATAACTTCTGTGTGTTTGGGCTGTTGATTTATTTTCTGAGCACACAGTGTGCATGCTAATCTTATTCTTTTTCTATTATTTTTATTTTTCCTCTTTGGACTTTTTAAAAATTAAATTCATATTTTCATTAAGATTAAGTGTGAAGCATTTCTAAGAAATTTTCTTCTGTTTCAGTTACATTTTCTTTTGGACCTGGTTTTTCTTTTGCTTTGCATACTATTTCTTAACTTTTCCTTTTAATTTTGTTCTGATTCTTGGGATGTGTTTGCTATGATTTCTTTTTTATCTTTCCTCATCATGTGCAGGGTGTTACCCAGCCTTTTGTTTTGCTGTCATGTAGTATGGGTGGATTCTCCTTGGCTCTCTTTTCAACTTGACTGAGAATTGCTTTGCATATTTTGAGGACAGGGTATTTCTCTGTTCACTTTATTTGCAGTGTAAAAGCTGGGTGGAGGAGAGAAAGAACTCCCAGGGGCTTTGTACAGCCTTTGTTGGAGTTCCCTGTTCTTGTGGCTCTTCTGAGCCCTGGGATGGATATGTGAGTTGTGCCACACTCACTTAGTGTAGGAAGAATTCATTCTTTTCCTGAGGGGTAGATGTATCATATTTGGTTCTCAGAATGGCCTTCGTAGAAGGGCAGAGGCCTCAGACATCACAAAGGGTCAGCCCCACTTGTTCACATCTCCAGCTCACTTGCTCACCTTCAGCAGCTCTTTCCACGCCTACCAGTCAAAAAGAGGGAAAAAGGAAGTGTGTTGGCTCTGTTTCTGATGGTTCTGTGGGATGTGGGGGAGATACGTAATTCAACAGCTCTCAGTGTTTCTCATCTCTTCTCCTCTAACTGTTCTGATAAAATATGTCGACTAAATGTGATTAACATTTTTCTTTTGCTTCTGTCAAATTCCCCCTTCCCTGCTGCTCTTTTTTTTTTTAAATTTTATTTATTTATTTATTTACTTGCAGGGGTTAGTTCACCCAGTGTAATTAGGATGGAACTACCTTCCCTCTCGACTTTCATTACAATTTGTAGAAAGACCAAAATATTCTGCTGTGGCTCTTCCTGATGCTGGTGCCAAGGTCCTAGGTGGAAGCCAAGGTCTCCTGCGTCTTCCCTAGGCCCTGCCTTCTCACACTTGAACCTGTATGTCCCTGTCTTCTCACCAAGCAGCTTCCCTTCTGGAAGTGGTCACTGGGGCCAGGAGCCACAGGAAGCTAATGTAGAACCTTCCATTTCTTTCCTTGGCCTCCACTCTGTTCAAGTTCACAGCAGAAGATTATGTCTCCCTCATTGGTCATTTATTGGTGGCAGAATTGTTGCCATTTTCAACTATTTTTGGCACACAGTTTGCAATGATTGCTATTTGAGACTAATTTATTTAAAGCATTATTCTTCTCATGCATCACCTTTAAAATGTCAACACCCTTTGCTCTCATGCAGTTGGTTGAGGAATCCTTTATGTGTTGCTTCATATATCTCAGCTTTAGTATCTTCTATAAAAGGAAAGTCTTGGTCCAGATGGGCCCCAGCCCCTTGTACTTCTATGCTTATTATTAGTGGAAGTAGGTTTTTCCACATCAATATCAATTGGTTAATTATTCACATAGAAAAGACTTGCATGGCTTAGTCTTAGAAAAAATATGTCTTCTTGGACAGAAGGAAGAGATGTGGAACCTGGAACTCCCAAGAAAGAGCAGGCCTGGTCACCAGGCACAGAGTAGTCTTCGGGAAGGCTAGGTCTGCAGAAAACAGCTCACCTGGGGTGCTGGCCAGGCATGGGTACAATCTGCAAGGAAGCAAAGGCCACAGCTTTGTGCTCTAGAATTGTGCTCACAGTGATCCCTGGGGACAAAATTGATTCCTGGGTGCACAGAATGTGTGGACTAAGTTATTTATTGTCATTATTGTTTCTTCTCATTATAGTTAACTACTCTCAGAAATTCTGTTTTAGAAAATATTTAATAAAACCATTTTTATATAGTTTAATGAAGAAGAACTCAGTAACAATATTGGAAGAGGGACAGGTCCACCTGGAAATTGGCACTAAGAGAAACAGTTGAAACTTGTCAAAAACACTAGATTTCAGAACATCGCAACAGACAAGGAGAAAGGGGTAAAACAAAGGCCTGAGTCTTCCAGCTGTTTGTATTTAATGAAGAGAAGCCTGCCATTTGTCGAGGGAGATGAGCTTCCTTCTAGCACCCAGACCCGAAAGGGCCTTCATTTAAGAGGCATTGAACCACCAAATGAATGATATTCCTAGGATTTACAAGAAATGATGCTAAAGCTTGAGTATTGCCATTTCTCTGAATAAGAATAAAAACCCTACCACACCCTCAGTAGCAGTATAGACTGCTCTGTTCTTGGTGCTGTAGGGCTACTTATGTGTTGTGTGAGCCCATTTTCTTTTTTTCTTAGCGACAGGGTCTCTAAAACTCAGTGGTCCAAGCTGTTGTGCAGTGGTGCAATCATGGCTGACCGCAGGCTCAAACTCCTGGGCTCCAGTGATCCTCCTACCTCACACTCCTGAGTAGCAGGGACTGCAGATGCACACCACCACATCCAGCCAGGATTTTCATTTTTCACAGAGACAAAGTCTTGCCATGTTGCCCAGGCTGGTTTCAAACTCCTGACCTTAAGTGGTCTGCTGTAAAGATCCCTTTCCAGCCTGCCTCAGCCTCCCAAAATGTTGGGCATGAGCCACTGTACCTGCAGGTGACTCCATTTTTGTTTGTGGAAATGGGATGCCTGGAACTGTGGCAGGCTCCTTCTCTCCTGCCGCCATTGTCCTGCCCAATGTGAGACACTCACAGGCTTTACATGCAGTTTCTTCTCCCCTGGATGCCTCACCCACCTTTCTTGGGTCCCTGCAGACTCTCTGTGCAGCTGGGAACAGAGGGAGCGTAGCTGGGAACAGAGGGAGCTCACCGGGGAAAGCTTGCTTTAAATGTAGGTCCTGCTGTTTTTCTGTTT
Organism: Cheracebus regulus; assembly: GCA_963574635.1. Lineage (NCBI taxonomy): Eukaryota > Metazoa > Chordata > Mammalia > Primates > Pitheciidae > Cheracebus > Cheracebus regulus. Next base: position 9,890 of record CAUYQU010045445.1, on the reverse strand, counting down.
CCCTTTTGCCCAGTTGCTGTTGGCTTAAACCTACTTACTCCTTCTCCTTCTACTCCTCTTCCTCCACCTCCTTCTTCCTCCTCCTCCTCCTCCTCCTTTCTTCTCCCCATTTTGCACTTGAAACTATTCTCAAATTTGGGTTTTGGCTGCTTTGTTTCTCTTACCTTCCATATTCTACATTTTAAGGCAGTAGGTTATTTCATTGTTTATTTTGTTTCTGATAGAGGGAAAAACCTCATAATAACAAAACTATAGATTTTCTTTGGTCTTTATCTCTAAGCCTCTCTGTGGGGAAAAAGGCAGAATTTTAATGGAAAATATTCTTTACTTTTCTTTTAAAAAATCTTTCTCAGTTCATTCCACATTTACTTGATTTTTATTTTGACAACTTCCAGCTGGACTGAGAATCCTTTTTCATGTTGCCATATTCCTCCTCAGACTTGACTGGTAATTTTTGTCTTAATGTTCTCTTTCTAACATTTATGGTATTTTAATGCAGCATCAAGGAACTCTTTTACTTGAATTTTCTTTAGCAGTTCTCTTTTATTCTTTTTTGGCCTAGAACCCTTAAGATGGCTCTGGAAATTTCAGGAAAATTATTTTAAATCAGTAATTATAGAATCTCTGAAATTGAAATGATCCTGGAATGTTATAGCTAGGCTGTTATAAGTGACAGAAAGCCCTCAGGTCATCAAATGTTAGATGGTGATAGAGATTCCTGGTTTCGTTGTGTTTCCCAATAAGGAAATAATATATTTTACCTAGTCTAGTCCTTCTGCCTCTCCCATGGGCCATTTCACTATTTGTACACCAGATCTGCACTAAGAAAGTTGGATGGCTAATGAGTTTGAGAGAGACTAATCTATATTATTGACTGTATTTGGGTAAAGGTTTCTCTTTGGGAACTTAATAGAAGTTGGTTTTTATTTCACTTGAGCCAGGGGTTATATAGAAACATCTATTCCACAGTAAAAAATGACCTATTGGAAAATGATCTAATTTTCTGTTTTGAAATGGGAATTCAGGAAAATAAGTCCCAACTGCTTGGTTGAGAGTCAAAATTGGGACTACTCAAATAATGGAATAGAGTAATTATATATTAATAAATTTATCTTGACATGGGGGAGGGGAGATGACCCTCCAATCCAAAGGAAGAATACTGATTTTAAAGCCAGATTTTAGTTAACCCCACTTATTCTGTTGCTTATTTCCAATTTCTTTGTGCCAAGGAGTTACTTCTTGTAATCATAGAAGACTAGAGGTAGAGTTTGGGAACATGAGGGCTCTTACATGTCATTTCATTTCTTAAAGCCTAAATAGATATTCATCACATACCTGAACATTTGAGTAGAAAATTAACTTAGAAAAGAATAGTGATAGGATTTCCTTGCATCTGTGCCTTTTCTCAGCTGTGAAAGCCCTGTCTCTGCTCTTGTTCATGTGCATGGAGGCTACTCGCCTATCAAGGTTCAGCCTGGATCCCCTCTTCTCCTCAGTCCCCCTTTCCCTCACACCCATTGGAAATAACCATGCTCTCCTTTCAGCCTTTTAGCTCATTTTACCTCTGTTAACATGGTTATTCCATCTTGCATTATATTATAGTTCTTCAGTTGTCAGTTTCTTCCAATAAACTGTGAAGTTCCTGCAGTAGGGAGGGTGACCAGCTGTCCCAATTTGCTTGGGACTGAAAAGTTTCCTAGGATATGGGATTTTCACTGCTAAAATATGGAGAATCACAGGAAAACCTGGATGATTGGTTCCACTACAGTCCATAGATGGTCATCCTTTGTAAATCTTCCTCCAGTGAGGATAATGCATTGTACACAAAGGTGCTCAATAAATGTTTATTACTGAATCCATGTTTTCCTAGGCCACGCAGCATGAGGTATAAAGATAGGTATCCCTAATTGCAAGAAACACCATTTTCCCTCTGTCTCTCTCTCTTACCTACTCTGGCAAGATCTCCAACCCCCTCTGACCCTCTTAGTCTTTCTAGGTATCCTCAGTGATGTCTCACACATGTGCAGATGTTACATTCAACTTTGACTGGCTGCACAAGCAAGAGCTGTATAGACCAAACTTAAGCTTCTGACAACAGCCAGAGGGACTATCACTCCCTAATGGCATGGGGTTGCTGCTGCTACCAAACCCACCACTGGCATCTCTATCACACCAACACCATTACATTCATTCCCCAAAAACCCTGGCTTGAGTTTCCAATACTCTCATAATTTTGTTTCCTATAAAGCCTTCCCGTGTTTTTTGTAACTCTGTCTCTCTAGGACTCACAGGTGAGTCCACAAGAGCTGGCTGGAGAACGGGACACACCCCAGGGATGTGCATCACTTTGACAACCACGCTGCCTCTCTGAGAAGTCAGATGTTAATACTGAGCCTGTTTCAGTGATTGTTCTTAAGACAGTGATTGAGAACCGAGGCGAATTTGTGTACCTGCCTTCCCCTGCTCTGGGACATGTGGCAAGGTCTGGAGAGAGACCTTTTTGGCTGTCACATCTGGGATAGGTGGGTGCTCCTGGCATCCAGTTTACTAGAGGCCAGGGATGCTGATATAAATCCTACAGTGCACATCACAGCACCTCCCACAATAAAGCATTAGTGGGTCTAAACTGTCGGCAGTGCGGAGATTGAGAAAGACTCCTTTAGGATGAGTAATTGCCCTAAGGGTACAACCCCTCCTCCAGTGAGGCCTCGGATCAGCATGTCATGAGTCCATCAGATCTGCTATTATATCTGACTAGTTCTCATCAGAAACTCAGGTTGAACTATCCTTCCCCACAGCCCATTTGGAGTTTTGCTGTGGCTTCTCCCTTCCACCTGGCCATACCAGCCACCCAGCTCTGTAGTGGGGTCCTAGACAGTGAGACCAAAGCTGTCAGATTTCACAGATGCATCCCTCATGCTGCTCAGGTGACAGGTAGATGAGTACCAGGCAAGTCTTTAGGAAACCTGGCTTTCGTGCCTGGCTGCCTCTCGAACTCAGTCAGGTCATTGGAACTCCTTCCCTCTGCACACTAAGGCTATGAACAATGGCCACGTACTTCCTTCCACAGGGCAGGCATGCAGATTAATAACAGAACTCAAAGACCATGAAGGGCTTTTGGCCTCTTGGGAAATAGAACTATAGGTGTCTAAGTGACTGTGATACATGTTTTCTGACAGAAAATATATCTTGATTAGTCTCTGTACTCTCCTGTTACAATATCCAGGGGAGAAGAACTTGTTGGTTTCCTCCCCCCAATAAAAAACTCCCTGAAAAGAGTCTTTGTGGAATAGAAGTGAAATATTCAGGCTGGGCATGGTGGCTCACACCTGTAATCCCAGCACTTTGGGAGGCCAAGGCGGGTGGATCACCATAGGTCAGGAGTTCAAGACTGGCCTGGCCAACATGGTGAAACCTCATCTCCATGAAAAATACAAAAATTAACTGGGCATGGTGGCACATACCTGTGGTCCCAGCTACTTGGGAGGCTTCAGTGGGAGGATCACTTGAACCTGGGAGGTTGAGGCTGTGGTGAGCCAAGATAGCACCATTGCTTGGGTGACAGAGCAAGACTCTGTCTCAAAAAAATAAAAAATAAAAAGAATTTTCAGGCTTCCAGATTCAGGCAGAATGAACCAGTGGGAATGGGGAGCTCATGCACAGAGACCATGTGAAAATGATGAGGTCCCCAGAGGTATCTTGGGAAGTTGGAGTTTCCTGAGGTTCATAGCAAAGGCTTCATAGACATGTTATCAAGGTGTTTATAGAGAAATACTATCACAGGCATGTAAGTCAGCCCGAAGGACCCAGGTAGCATGTGTCCAGGTATGGATAAATAACATACAAAGCCAGGAATTTGAATACACAATGAATAAAATTTTCCTCCATTCTCATCCCTTTTACTTTATTTGTTTGTTTGTTTTGAGATGACATCTCACTCTGTTGTCCAGGCTGGACTGCAGCAGCACCATCCCAGCTCACTGCAGTCTCCGCCTCCCAGATTCAAGTGATTCTCCTGCCTCAGTCTCCCAAGTAGCTGGCATTACAGGCGTGCATCACCATGTCTGGCTATTTTTTTGTATTTTTACTAGAGACAGGGTTTCACCATGTTGGCCAGGGTGGTCTCGAACTCGTGACTTCAAGTCATCTTCCCACCTCAGCTTCTCAGTGTTGGGATTACAGGCTTGAGCCACTGTGCCTGACCTACTTTACTTTTTAACTTTTGCCTCCAAAACAAAAACATATGGACAGAGTCACCCGCATACACACTCTTTCTCACACACACCTTTCCAGTGGATTAAGTCTACTAAGAATTGTTTTGAGCAAGCCAAAGATCATTCAGCCAGCCAGCCAGCCATGGTTTTTCATAGTATGGGAGTCATATTATTCTAAGGCACTTGTTTATTATGTTACAGAGAGTTTTGATTTTGCACAGTACATGGAGAACTCAAGGGCAAACGTATCTTACTCATTTTTTTAAGACCCACTGGTAGAGTATCTGGCCCATGGTATGTTGTCACCATGTGTTTGTTGAATGAATGAAGGAAAGAGTACATGAATAAATGGAACTTTGGAGGTAGACCTCACAACACATTCTGCTTTGCCTTGTTTAAGACGCCTCACTTAGTCACAGAGAGTAAAGGCCCATTGTATCTGTCTTACTGCTTAAAAACAGGAAGTGCTTTGAATGGATTTAAAAATACCAGAGAGGGAGACAGCAAAGATGTTATTAGAAAAATGAGAATGCTTTTTCTTCAGACTTAGCGGGTGACTCTCCTGATTCTAGGATGGATTTCCCCCGCTGCATGCATAAATTTCAAGCAGTTTTCCTAACTCTTGACCCATGTGTGTGCTTTTATTCTACCCTGGCAGAGGGAGTTAAGGCATTGTCTGAGAAGTTTGTGAAAGATATATTTTATGTACAGAGAATTCCATTGTTGGTTGGTATGACTCAGTCTGCAGGGACTGTGGCTTTAAGTGGGAGTTCCTGGTTTTGAAGTGTCATTACATTCTAGGCCTCTGTTCTCTTTTAAACCTCTGCCATTACTATGTGTTCCTGAGGTAGTTCTTTGTTCCACCAGAAAGAGACAGAGTTCTCGAACCAAGCCTGTGACCAGAGTGAGCCTTGGATGCCTCTTGCTTGGTTCAATATCATCTTCCCTATTTCTTCCATCTGGAATTCTCTTCTTTTCTACCTCTACCTTTCTAAACCCTATCCTTCTTCTTCACAGCCCCAGCCATTCCAGCCCACAGGATTTGCTATGCCTTATGAATTCTATATTTTGTGTTTCAGTGCTGTGAGATGTTTGATGGTTTTATTAGAGCTCATTTGATTTCCTAAGTAAGTGTTATGAAGGCAAGAACTGTATCTTCCATGGCTGTGAACTTCTCTCAGCAACCCCAGGAGGGTAGTCATTCTTTTTTGGTGTCATTATTAAAATCATTGAACAAACTGGCCTCTGCATTAGAGCTCGGGGATCTCGAAATCATGATGTGGATTATTGTTTGAGAGCTAGGGTAAGTAGCCAACACCGAGATAAAAGAAAGCAAATGGAAGGACATGCAAAATATCAATATTACAAAATATCCCACCAATAGAATCTTTTCATTAACTTGTTTCCAGAAACTCATGTTAAAATTACACACATACAGGTTTGCAGTTGTCCCTCTGTATCCATGGGTTCCACACCCTCTGATTCAACCAATCAAGGACTGGAAATATTCTAAAAAACAAAACAGGAATGGTTGCATCTGTACTGAATATGTGTAACCTTTTTTTTCCATGTCATTATTCCCTAGACAATACAGAACAAAAACTCTTACACAGCGTGTTGGGTGTTACAAGTAATCTGGAAATCATTTAACGTCTACAAGAGTATGTGTGCAGGTTATATCCAAATACCACACCATGTTATATAAGGCAGGGGACCCAACCCCTGGGCCAGGAACCAGTACTGGTCTGTGGCCCCTTAGGAGCTAGGCCACACAGCAGGAGGTGAGTAGCTGGTGAATTAGCATTACCACCTGAGCACCACCTCTTGTCATACCAGCTGCATGCAGCATTAGATTCTTATAGGAACACAAACCTTATTGTGAACTGCATGTGTAAGGAATCTAGGTTGTATGTTCTTTATGACACTCTAATGATTGATGATCTGAGGTGGAAGAGTTTCATCCTAAAACCATACCCCTATCTCCGCCCCTACTCCCAGTGTAGAAAAATTGTCTTCCACAAAACTGGTCCCTGGTGCCAAAAAGTTTGGGGACTGCTGATAGAAGGGCATGAGCATCTGGATTGTGGTATCCCCAGGGGATTTCTGGAATTAATCCCTCGTGGATACTAATACAGTTTGGCTATATCCCCACCCAAATCTCACCTTGAATTGTAGTAATATCCACCTGTCCAGGGCAGGGCCAACTGGAGATAATTGAATCACGGAGGCAGTTTCTTCATACTGTTCTTGTAGTAGCGAATAAGTCTCACAAGTTCTGATGGTTTTATAAATGGAAGTCCCCTTGCTCAAGCTCTCTTGGCTGCTGCCATATAAGATGTGCCTTTGATCCTCCTTTGCCTTCTGCCATGATTGCGAGACCTCCCCAGCCATGTGGAACTGTGAGTCCATTAAACCTCTTTCCTTTGTAAATGACCCAGTCTTGGGTATGTCTTTATTAGCAGCATGAGAACAGACTAATACAGATATTGAGGGGAAACTACATATATGTACACTCTGATTTACACACATGCTTATATTTACATATCTACACACATACACGCATTTACATGCACATATATACATACATATACATTCACACATACACACCTGCATTTACATACATACACATTTGCATAAATGAACTAAACCCTTAGCAGAGGACCTTCCCAGATTAGCTAGGGCCTTCTCTTAAAAAGACCCAGCAAAAAACCAAATCAGTAATGTGGGAGAGCAGGTCAGGACAAGGACAGAGCCAGAGGTCTGGCTCCAGGAGGGTACAGCCAGATGGTTGCTTTGTCAGATCCCTGGAGCATGAGGTGCTGGCTACCTGGGATCATCAGAGTCATGGAGAGGAGAAATAGGGATGTGGTGAAGGTGACGGTATCTGCTTGGGAAGGGTGAACTTCAGTGACTGTGCCTCTGCTGTGCCATTTCTTTGGACAGTCATAACACTGGTTGCTTTCAAGGCATTCTAGAGTCCTGAACAAGAGAGTGAGTTTTGACCTTTGCTCATCCATTCTTTAAGACTCTGTGTTTTTCCTACACAAAAAAAGAGAGCCATGGGCAAGGATTCTAGTCTCATCCTCTCTAGACTTGAACTTTCTCATCTTTTGTACTTCAGTGTCTTCTTATGGGTAAAACCAGGGACCTATTTCCATGACAATGTCTGGCCCCAATGGGCTAGGCTTGTGGCATATTGGTCCTGAGGTGCCTTGCATCTGAGTTTTGATTTACTGCATATTTAAATTTCCTTGTCTCAATAAGATTAATATAAATACAGGCAGTTGGAATGGCCAACCAGAAGGGTTCTGGATTCCCATATCTGTTTCCTGGAAGCTTACTTAGTTTCCTTTAAGACCCTTTCACACTTTATGAAAAGTCATTTGTGCCGTGCCTGTCAATGTGAAAACAGGCACCAGATATCTGTGTGTTTTGTTTTCCAGGGAGATGTGCATCGAGCAGGATGGGAGAGTCCATCTCACTGTTGTTTACTTTGGGAAAGAAGAAATAAATGAAGTTAAAGGAATACTTGAAAACACTTCCAAGTGAGTACAATATAGAGCTGTCATAAGGAGTCATCTCAGAAGACACATCCAAGGCTGAAACTTTGGCTTAGTTTAATTTTTCTTTACACTGTGGGTGAACTGGGATGGATTGATTGCTGGCTGTGTGCAGGGAAAAATCTCCACTCTGCTTCCCCAGAAAACTACCCTATCTGACACTGGTTTTAATGTTGGGGAGTGATGACTTTGACAGTGGAGATAAACTGCACAGCAAGGGTGAGGGGAGTGTAGGCTTCATTGAGCTTCCACATAACTAGATGTCATCACTTTTAGCACCATAAATGCGGGGACTTCTTGATGTTGCAGCTTAGAAATTAGGGAGAGTACAGCTGTGCAGGGAACTCCATCTCAGCCACAGCTTAAGAGACTGAGTGAAGTCTATGCTCAAATCTCATCCACTTAGCAAACAGTCTCACCCTTTGGGCTTTCATTTGTTATGTGTTTTGAGATATTCGGGGAAAACCAGAAGTGGTGGCCAAGGCAGGATCCTTGATGAAACCTACTCAGTTGATTACAAATTATTTAACCAAAAACTTGAGACTTCAAGTTGTACATTTATACCTACTTGATGAGTTCCATGGGGAATAAATCTATTCAAAAGCAGCATAGATGAATCTTTTTCCCTATCAAAATAAATGAATAGGCTAGGCACCATGGCTCACGCCTGTAATCCCAGCAATTTGGGAGGCCGAGGTGGGTGGATCACATGAGGTTAGGAGTTTGAGCCCAGCTTGGCCAACATAGCAAAACGCCATCTCTACTAAAAATACAAAAATGAGCTGGGTGTGGTGTCAGGTGCCTGTAATCCCAGCTGCTTGGGAGGCTGAGGCAGGAGAGTTTGAACCTGGGAGGCGGAGGTTGCAGTGAGCCGAGATCGCCCCATTGCACTCTAGCCTGGGAGACAAGGTGAAACTTTGTCTCAAATTGAATGGATGGATGGATGGATGGATGAACAAATGAATGAGTAATCCCCATGGCATCTTCTACCAGTGAGGAAGACAAAATGGCACTGCACACTGGCCTGAAGTTTGCCCTGGAGGTTTGCAGGAGGAGATCTGAGTAATCAGGTGGGTGGTTTATACACAAGTAAAGCTTTGAGTATGTCCAGTGGTACTCAGGGGCAGAAATAATCTGAATAGGTCCATATGATTTAGATATAAACAGTACCCTGTGTTTTTAGTTTCTGGCAAATGGTAATAGGATGACAGTTGAAAGGTAAGATTCTACGATTGAGTATACTTTTTCTTTATTTTTATGTTTTGTTACTAGTTTTGTATTAATGGGCCCAAGATCTGAATGCTAGTTATAATTATGCAAGCATTCTTTTTTTAAAATTGTACTTTAGGTTCTGGGGTACATGTGCAGATCATGCAGGACTGTTGCATAGGTACACACACGGCAATGTGGTTTACTGCTTCCATCCCCCCGTCACCTACATCTGGCATTTCTCCCCATGTTATCCCTCCCCAACCTCCCCCTGCACTGTCACTCCCTTGGCACCCCCTGCAGCACACCCCAGTGTGTGATGCTCCCCTCCCTGTGTCCCTGTGTTCTCATTGTTGAACACCCGCCTGAGTAAGAACATGCAGTGTTTGCTTTTCTGTTCTTGCATCAGTTTGCTGAGAATGATGATTGCCAGATTCATCCATGTTCCTACAAAGGACACGAATTCATCGTTTCTTATGGCTGCATAGTATTCCGTGGTGTATATGTGCCACATTTTCCCTGTCCAGTCTATTGTCGATGGGCATTTGGGTTGTTTCCAGGTCTCTGCTATTGTAAACAGTCCCGCTATGAACATATGTGTGCATGTGTCTTTACAGTAGAATGATCTATAATCCTTTGGATGTATACCCAGTAATGGGATTGCTGGGTCAAATGGAATTTCTATTACTAGGTCCTTAAGGAAGTGCCACACTGTCTTCCACAATGGGTGAACTAGTTTACACTCCCACCAACAGTGTAAAAGTGTTCCTATTTCTCCACATCCTCTCTAGCATCTGTTGCCTCCAGATTCTTTAATGATTGCCATTCTAACTGGCATGAGATGGTTTCTCAATGTGGTTTTGATTTGCATTTCTCTAATAATCAGTGATGATGAGCATTTTTTCAT
>CAUYQU010045444.1:0-29384 GCA_963574635.1 Cheracebus regulus | reverse complement strand
CTTTCTGTCTACCTTTTCTTCTGCGCACTCCCCTATTCAGGTTGGGACCCTCTTGCTGGCCAAGAGTCCCCAGCAGACGTACCGGCCTCTCGGGAACCCAGAACCTACCTTACAAGAGCCCCTGCAGACAGCACCAAATAGGGAAAGGAAACACCATTACCAGCCACTACAAAAATGCAGTGAAGTACATAGACCAGTGACACTATAAAGCAATTACAGAAACAAGTCTGCAAAATAATCAGATAACACCATGATGACAGGATCACATACACACATATCAATATTAACCTTGAATATAAATAAGCTGAATGCCCCAGTAAAAAGGCACAGAGTGGCAAGCTGGATAAAGAACCAAGATCCATTGTTATGCTGTGTTCCAGAGACCCATCTCACATGCAATAACACACATAGACTCAAAATACACGGATGGAGAAAAACCTTGGTAGCAAATGGAATACTTAAAAAAAGCAGGGGTTGCATTTCTAGTGTCAGACAAAACAGACTTTAAGCCAACAAAGATTATAAAAAGACAAAGAAGAGCATTAAATAATGGTAAAGAGTTCAATTCAACAAGATGATCTAACTATATTAAGGATATACATAACCAATATGGGAGCACCCAGATTCATAAAGCAGGTTCTTAGAGACCTTCAAAGACACTTAGACTTTCACACAATAATAGTGGGAGACTTTAACATTCCACTGCTATTATTAGACAGATTACTGAGACAGAAAATTAAAAAAAAAAAACATATTCAGGACCTGAACTCAGCACTGGCTGAAATGGACCTGATAGATTCTATAGAACTTTCCACCCCAAAAGCAACAGAACATACATTATTCTTACTGCCAAAAGGCACATATTCTAAAATCAATCACATAATTGTAATGTAAAACACTCTTCAGCAAATGTAAAATAACTGAAATCATAGCAATCTCTCTGACCACAGATCAAATTAGAAATCAAGGCTAAGAAATTTGCTCAAAATGATACCATTACATGGAAATTGAATAACCTGCTTCTGAGTAAATTTTTGGTACATAATGAAAGTAAGGCAGAAATCAAGAAGTTCTTTGAAACTAATGAGAACAAAGATAAAACATTCCAGAATGTCTGGGACATAGCTAAGTCAGTGTTAATAGAGAAATTTATAGCACTAAATACCCACATCAAAAAGTTAAAAAGAACTCAAGTTAACAACCTAACATCACAACTAAAAGAATTAGAGAACCAAGAGCAAACCAATCACAACAAGAGCAGAAGACAAGAAATAACCAAAATCAGAGGTGAAGTAAAGGATATTGAGAAACAACAAAAACAACAACAAAAAAAATTTCAAAAGATCAACAAATCCAGGAGCTTGTTTTCTGAGAAAAATTCATAAAATAGACTAATAACAAAGAGAGAAAAAGGATCAAATAAACGCAATCAGAAACAACAATGGGGATATTACCATTGATCCCACAGAAATACAAACAATCATTAGATAATATTATGAACACCTCCAGGCACATAAACCAGAAAATTTAGGAGAAATGGATAAATTTCTGGACACCTACACCCTCCCAAGACTGAACCAGAAGAAATTAATTCCCCAAACAGACAAATAATGAGCTCTGAAATTGAGGCAGTAATAAATAGTCTACCAACCAAAAAGAGCCCAGAACCAGATGGATTCGCGGCTGAATTCTACCAGATGTACAAAGAAAAACTGGCAACATTCCTGTTGAAACCATTCCAAAAATCTGAGGAAGGACTCCTCCATAACTGGTCAATGAGGACAGCACCATCCTGATATGAAAACTTGGCAGAGATACAACAAAAGAGAGAAAACTTCAGTCCAGTATCCTTAATGAACATAGATGCAAAAATCCTCCACAAAATACTTGCAAACTGAGTCCAGAAGCACATCAAAATGCTTATCTACCATGATTAAGTAGGCTTTATCCCTGGGATGTGAGATTGGTTCAATATATACAAATCAATAAATGTGATTCATCACATAAACAAAACTAAAGACAAAAAACACATGAATATATCAATAGATGCATAAAATGTTTTCAATAAAATAGAAAGTTTTCAAATTAAAAACTTTCAATAAACTAGGTATAGAAAAAACATATCTCAAAATAATAAGAGCCCTCTATGACAAACCCACAGCCAACATCATACAGAACAGGCAAAAGCTGGAAGCATTCTCCTTAAAAACCAGCCCAAGACAAAGGTACCCTCTTCTCACGATTCCTATTCAATATAGTATAGAAAGTCCTAGCCAGGGTAATAAGGTCAGAAAAAGAAATAAAAGGCATCCAAATAGAAAGAAAGTTAAACTATCCCTGTTTACAGAAAACATGATCCTATATCTAGAAACCCCATAGCAGACTAAAAGCTCCTTCAGCTTATAACAACTTCAGCAAAGTCTTAGGATACAAAATCAACGTGCAAAAATGACTAACATTCCTATATACCAGCAACAGTCAAGCCAAGAGCCAAATCAGGATTGCAGTCCCATTCACAATTCTCTCTCTCTCTCTCTCTCTCTCTCTCTCTCTCTCTCTCTCACACACACACACACACACACACACACATACACACACACACACACACACACAGCTAGAAATACAGCTAACCAGGGAGGTGATAGATCTTTACAAGCAGAACTGCAAAACTTTAAAGAAATTAGGGGTGACACAAACAAATGGAAAAACATTCCATGCTCATAGATAGGAAGAATCAATGTCATTAAAATGGACGTACTTCCCCAAGCAATTTATAAATTCAATACTATTCCTATGAAATTACCATGTACATTTTTCACAGAAGTAAAAAATACTATGTTAAAATTCATATGAAACCAAAATAGAGCCTGAATAGCCAAGGCAATCCTAAGCAAAAAGAACAATGCTGGATGCATCATGCTACCCAACTCAAACTATACTACAGGACTACAGTAACCAAAACAGCATGGTACTGGTACAAAAAGAGAAACATATACCAATGTAACAGAATAGAGAACCCAGAAATAAGATCACACATCTACAACTATCTGATCTTTGGCAATTCTGACAAAAAAACACGCAGTAGGGGAAAGATTCCCTATGCAATAAATGGTGCTGGGATAACAGGCTAGCCATATACAAAACATGCACAAGATTGAAAGTGGAGCCTTTCCTTACACCATATACAAAAATTTACTTAAGATGGATTAAAGACTTAAATGTAATACCCAAAACCATAAAATCCCTGGAAGAAAACCTACACAATACCATTCCTGACATAGGAATCAGCAAAGATTTCATGACAAACACACCAAATGCAATTGCAATGAAAGCAAAAATTGACAAATGGTATCTAATTAACTTAAGAGCTGCCACAAAGCAAAGGAAACTGTCAACAGAATGAACAGACAACCTACAGAATGAGAGAAATTCTTTGCAAACTGTGTATCTAAAAAAAGGTCTAATACCTTAATCCTTAAAGAACTTAAACAAATTTACAAGAACAAAATCAAGCAACCCCATTCAAAAGTGGGCAAAGGGCATGAACAGACACTTTTCAAAAAAAAAAAAAAACATACATGTGGCCATCAATCATATGAAAAAAAGCTCAACACCACTGGTCATTGGAGAAATGAAAATCAAAACTACAATGAGATAACATCTCACACCAGTCAGAATGGCTATTGTTGAAAAGAAAAAATAACAGATACTGGTGAGGTTGTGAAGAAAAAGGAACACTTATACACTATTGGTAGGAGTGTAAATTAGTCCAACTATTGTGACAGACAGTGTGGTGATTCCTCAAAGACCTAAAAACAAAACTACTATTTGACCCAGTAATCCCATTACTACGTATATACCCAAGAGAATATAAATTATTCTATTATAAGGACACATGCACACATATGTTCAAGTAGTATTTATAATAGCAAAGACATGGACTCAAATACCCATCAATGATAGACTAGATAAAGAAAATATGGTATACATACACCATGGAATACTATATAGCCATAAAAAAGAATGAGATCATGTCCTTTGCAGGAACATGGATGGAGCTGGAGGCCCTTATCCTTAGCAAACTAACACAGGAACAGAACACCAAATACCATATATTCTCACTTATAAGTGGTAGCTAAATGATGAGACTACATGGACATATAGAAGAGAATGACACACTCTGGGACTTTTCAGAGGGTGGAGGAGGGAAAGGATCAGAAAAAATAACTAATGGGTACTAAGCTTAATATGTGGGAAATGAAATAATATATATAACAAATCTCCATGATACAAGTTTACCTACAGAACAAACTTACCCATGTACCCCTGAATTTGTAACAGAAGTAAATTTAAAACAAAACCAATCAATACTGGATGTCCACCCAAAGGAAAATAAATCATTTTTTAAGAAAGATACTTGCACACACGTTTACAGCAGCACAATTCACAATTGCAAAATTGTAGAACCAATTCAAATACCCATCAATCAACAAGTGGATAAAGAAACTGTGGTTTTATACATATATCTATATATATGACATATATATAACAGAATACTACAATGCCATAAAAAGAAGCAAATTAATAGCATTTGCAGTGACCTGGATGAGAATGGAGACTATTATTCTAAATGAAGTTACTCAGGAATGGGAAACTAAACATCGTATGTTCTCACTGATATATGTGAGCTAAGCTGTGAGGACACAAAGGCATAAGAATGATACAATGGACTTTGTGGACTTGGGGGGCAGAATACAAGAGGGAGAGGGATAAAAGACCACAAATATGGTACACTATATACTGCTCAGGTGATGGGTGCACCAAATCTCACAAATCGCCATTGAAGAACTTACTCATGTAACCAAATACCACCTGTACCCCAATAACTTATGATGAAAAAAATTCTACTGGGAACCGCTGAAAATAAATAAAATAAAATATACAATATTCACTTAAAAAACACACACACTTCACTTCCTTCATGGCCTACCTAAAAGGAAACCTATGGAAAGAAGAATTCTGGGAAATGTAGTTCAGCCTAGTACAATACCATACTACCCTTGACCACTACTTTTAAGAAGGGATGACTCCTTTTCAGACCATTCCATAGCCACCATTGTTGCCTTTGGCAAGCTTCCCAGGGTGCAGTCTGAGTTGCAGTGCCATCCCTTCATGGCTCTCCATCCCACACACTGAGCCTATCCATGCTAAGCCACTTTTCCTTTTCTGGCTTTGAGTGAAATGCCACACCCTAGAGCTTCCTAAACATCTATTTCTAAAAGGGCAAAAAATGCACCCCCAAAAATCCAGGAGAAATAAGAAACAATAAGGAACTTGGTGTTAACTACTTCTTCTGTTCTTCTTTCCACACTGCACTCATATATAGGTCTGTAGTGTCCCACCATGAACATGCTTGCTGAGTGACCTACTTGTCAGTTGACAGTCCATCATGAAGCAGGTAGGCAGCAGGATAACTCATTACATTACATCCTTTCATATTTGTTCCTGCCTCGCCTCTCATTTTCCACATCCTCACCATTTGGACTTATTTTTCTCCATTAAGAGCAGCATATTAATCCTTGTCTCTGTGTTCTAGAAAGCCACCAGGCAATTCGAAGAACCATTTGAGGCTGCAGATGATAAACTCAGAGTGGAAAACTATCTACTTCATTGCAGTGAATCCTAAGTTGCACCTTCTTGTTCAAGTATCAACACATAAAATGAAGCTTGTTTGCTTCATCTAAGGTTGGGGTTTTCTTGAAAGCATCAGTGTAAACAACATGTGGGCCACATCTTACACCTATTGTCAGTGACACTTTAGACAGAATTTTTTTTTTTATTCTTTCCAATGATTCTGTTAATGAAGTCAAGTTGATGGAGGATAAATAGAAGGCGATTCTGGGGGAAAAATATGGATATAATAAGCCCTTAGTAAAAAGAAGAGAGCAACATTGGAAAGTGTTCTATTGCTGCAAAAAAGAGGGCTTTGAAAACTTTTTGCCTCATTGTTTTATCTGGGATAAATGTGGATACTGGCACATGCATATTGTGGGAGTTTACTGTTTTAACACTTAAGTTACCTTCTAAATGTAGGCAAAACACTTCTGGAAAACTTATCAGGATTTTCAGATTCAAAAATGTCTTTGCAAAATATAATTCCTTCTATGAGATCAAGAGGACATATGTCCTCCTGACATATGTCAAGAAGAGAAATAATAAAAAGATCTTTCCCTACATTTTAATTAAACCAACACTTACTGAGCACTCCTTATAGACCACATAATATGGATGGCATTGAGTATATAAAAATGAATTAGGACCTAATTTCAATATAACATGAAGATGAGTGCTCTGAAAGAGGAAAACATTAAGGACTATGACAGGAAAAGCATCTATTCATGGGGCTTTGGAAAGGACTGCTAGAATAAATGACAACTACCTGAGGTTTGGAGGATAATTAAGGGTTAGCCAGGCAAAGGAGGGAGAAATGGTGTTTCAAAATGACCTTTAATGTGTGTTCATTATGCCACCTACTAAGTAGTTAAATATGCTTCAAGAAAAAAAAAAAGCTTACGCTTTATTTCTCAAACCTCACTTCTTTACCTGCTTTACTTTCAAAATAAAAGGGCCAAAGAGAACAGTTCCTTCATTTGACTCCTGCAATACATAAAGACACTGTCATAGAGCAAAAAATAACTAAACTTGAGGCTTTTTAAAACCTGAAATGGATTTTAAATTTAGACAAACACATCTGTATTCTATTTGAGGCTACTTTTCACAGATATGGAGGTTTTTTTCAATTACATTTATTATAGCTCAAGCTATCTTAGTGATTATGTCTGGACACTCATGGGGTGATAGGCAAAATAGGGGGAAACAGAGAGTGACAAAGAGCAAATGATTTTTACTTATTTACATATTGAAAAAGGTTTTGCTTCAAGATTCTAGTACATTATCAGCACTAAGTTCATTTTTTTCCTCAAAAGTACAAGGTCTCCTTCTGAGTCAAACAATAACATCAGCTATGCCATTTTCAAGGCCGCAAGGCATTTCCCACAATGCAAATGGAAGTTTTACCCACCTCAGTACTTTGGCATAGTTTACAACAGAAGAGACAAAGGAAGCCAGTTAGACACCATCTTCCATTCCTGAAAGCTGAT
Organism: Cheracebus regulus; assembly: GCA_963574635.1. NCBI lineage: Eukaryota > Metazoa > Chordata > Mammalia > Primates > Pitheciidae > Cheracebus > Cheracebus regulus. The sequence goes on along the minus strand of CAUYQU010045444.1, from coordinate 22,224 downwards.
TATTACAAAAACTCATACAAAACTTGGGTGAGATATGTCTCTTGTCTATTATTTTTTGCCCATTTTGACATTGTTTTCATATCTACATTTTAGTCTTGAAGACAAACTATTGACAAATCACATTTTCATTCAATTTTCTAATATTTTCTCTAATTCCTCCCCAAACATTCACATAGGCAATTAAATGAGTAATTTTTAATCTTTTAAAAAATATATCTGAACTGGGCAGAAATAAAAAATCTTAAACCATAGCAGGTTAAAACCGTAGGGCAAATCCTTGACCCAAGAAAGATTACTCTCATTTGTTTTCCAGAAGGTCTACATGTTAGATCATTCTTCTTGCTGCTTCTTTCTCCTTATGTTTGATATATATTTCCAGTGAGACTTTGAAACACCTAATCTAGGAAAAGATGTTAATGGTTATAGGATGCAGGCTACCCATGGCAGGGCAAGAGGAGACAGAGTGTGTGGACAGTGCATCTTCCCAGATTCCACACTTTCCTGATCAAAAGGCAAGTAGGAGCCTCAGATCTCAGCAGGTTCCTACCAAACTTCTTTCACACCTCAACATCAAACCTTCTTCACCATTATGTCCATCAAATGCTTTATTGCTATTCCCATCAGTCACCAAAGAAACAAACAAATGTCCAGGTCATTCCTTCTTCCCCAGTACCCAAATCCCAGTAAAGTTTCTCTTTCCTCGTTCCATCTCTCTACACCACATGAAACCTTCCACTGAACCTTCTGGAAAGAACTGTCTGACATAGTAATCATCACTGTACCTTATTCTTTTTCCCTGAATGTTCATTATAACTTCTCACAAAACCTACCTCTTTTCTAAGAACACTCCCTACCCTTCACCCTTTCAAATGGTGGCTGTTTTCTCTCCTTCAAAATTTATGTCACTAAGCTTGAAAGTATAGTAAATATCCTTTTTGTTGCTGTTTTTGATCTTGAACCAGTCTCCTCCTCTCATACCTAAAAAACACCAGATTAAAACCCATTCTGTCAGATTAGCCAATGTCTTTCATTCATCTGATAACCTCAAAGTCATTTTTCTAATTACCTTAAGAGTCTATCTACTGCTCACTAGCACTCTTTCCATTACTACTTCTTACATAACAATAGTCCTAATTTCACTTGCTGTCCTGTGGTAACTTTGACTAGGTCTATATTTTACTCTCAAAAGTATTCCAGTTCCAGTTAAGTTATGTATTCACCTTAGTCACAATGACTCACCTTTGAAACAAACAGGTGATCCTTCCCATCTCTCACACTCTAATCTCTCATTTCTTCTCATTCAGTGATATTGCCCTGGGCTTACTTTAGTTATTCATTCCCAAGGTATGCTGGGAACATCCCTAGATTACCAAACAATAGACTCCCCCCCACCCCCTGCCCCCTCAATCTTAATTTCAATCTTCCCATTCTTTGACCATTCCTATCTTTTCAAGTCACACTTATTGTTATCCTAGATGTGCCATAGCCTTTCTCCCTTGTTAACTATAATTCATTGCTTCTACCACCCTTTCCTTTTTCCTCATTCCTTCATGTCTCCATTTCGCCATACATGTCACTTAAATTTCCCTATCAGTCATTAAAATCCCTCTTTTGCCTAGTTCCTCTTGCCCTTCATCTTATTTTCCTGGTGTGTTAGTCTGTTCTCACATTGCTGTAAGGAAATACCCCAAACTGGGCAATGTAAGAAGGAGAGGTTTAATTGACTCACAGTTCAGCATGGCTGGGGAGGCCTCAGGAAACTTACATTCATGGTGGAAGGGGAAGGTGAAGCAAAGCACCTTCTTCACAAGGTGGCAGGAAGGAGAAGTGCCAAGTGAAGTGGGAAGAGCCCTTTATAAAACCATCAGATCTCGTGAGAACTCCCTCCCTATCACAAGAACAGCATGGGGAAACCACCCCCAAGATTCAACTACCTCCACCTGGTCTCTCCCTTTACATGTGAAGATTATGGGGATGGGAATTTAAAATAAGATTTGGGTGGGGACACAAAGCCTAACCATATCACTTGGCTAAACCAAAACCTTAAGTAAATAAGTTTATTTCTATCAACTTCATACTTGCACCCAACATTGAATTAGATTGGAAATAGAAAACACATACATACACACACACACACACACACACACACACACACACACACACACACACTCCACTATTATAACCATGCTGAATGTACTTACCTACTTTAAATTTGTGACTATATCAAATAGGCCCATAATGCTGTGTGAAAACTTCATTATACATACCCAGATCATTCACTCTTCCATTCACCTAGATTATTCCATGTATTCTCCCCTACACTCAATTTTGAAAATCTCCTCCCTTGTATCTTTCAGCTGATGAACTTGCTTCCTATTACACCAAGAGAAGAGAAGTGGTCAAAAGTGAGCTTCCACAGACCCCTCCATCACAGTCTATCTGATCCATGCATTTGAACACTACCTTCTTTTTTTAACTGTAAATGCTCCTCCAAAACATCAGCTTTTAAATTTATCCACAAGATGTATCCATTGGCAAGTAACATTAGGTCACATCCATTCTCTTAGGAAGGGAGAAGACAGATGGAGGAAAAAACAGTGTTTTAAGAAATAGGAGGTAGGTCTAGAGAATGTGATACAAGGTACCTAAAGCATCCACTGCAGAAGTGATTCTAAGTCAATATTCAGACACTAGATAAATACTACAAGAAATACTGATGAGTTTGGTGTCTAACTGGATCTACTGGAGGTAAATTCATGTCAAAAACATGTCTCATATAATCTGACAGTTTGAATAGTAGACCACAGTGTCCATTTTATTGTTTGTTTTCATCTAGGGTTCCCATGATCAATTAAGTACTACTAAAGAGTCATGTGGTTTGGATTATTCAGTTTACCAGATTGATTTTGCTGTCATTATGGTAACTGGCCATCTTAGCTTTTAATAGTTGGCACTATTAAATTAACTGTTAACTAAACTGCTTCTTGGCCTTTGCCATCCCCCGAGTATTCTGTTTCCATCAAAATTATGGAGGCTATTTAAATCACAGTACTTCCTACCAGCATTCCCATCATAGAGAGAACAGCCACCACCATGCTTTGCACAGATGCCAGTGATCTCCTCATCTATATATAGCTACTTATCAAGGCTTTAATGGAGAAAATGTTTCAAGGTCAATCAGTATTAGGCAGGTGGCACATGATAAATACACATCAGCAATTCTTTCTTCTGCAATATACCAAAGTAGAAGAACAAAATTCTAGATGATGTTATAAAACTAAACTATTAAAGTCATATATTAATTTTCAAAAATAGAAGAATGAAGTATTAGTAAAGACAGTTCAGTTAATTATAACAAGTCAAGGAGGTCATATTTAGTGGGTTAATTTTTACAAAGTTGGAGAGAAACATAATACTTTACAACAGACATTTTAAACCAATGAGGTTTTCTATAAACATAAATTATTTATAAATTATTAAGTCAGAGGTCCTTAGAAAATAACTATTAAAACAAGTTTATAATTATAAAAAAAAGTAATTTTGTTTTTCATAGCAAGCAAGTATAGAAATTTTGCTTCATCATGACTAGCTAAATAATAAGTGCAGACTAAACTTAGCTTTCATAATGAGTGGTTTGTAAATAATCTCTCAATGCCCCCCTTACCTAGAAAAATGGCTTTACATTCTCAAAAGCACTTGTGCAAGTAACTTTACTATTTTTTATTAAGTACTCTTCAAGTGTGAGGTCAAAGCTTTCAACTAGAATTTTATCCATGGCTGAATAAAATTATCTGAGAATTCTGATATTTTATTTTACAAAAATTGATTTCTCGTAACTTCCTTCCATGTGGGATATCATTAAACCCAGTATCTGTCCAACAAAGCAAATGGCCTCTTGAACTAGCCTTTGAATCAGAATTCTGGTATGTGTATATCCACTGCTAAATTCAATCTGATCTAAAATGTTGTTTCTCTCTTTTTGGAATTCAGAATTCATTCTTACATATTCCTTAGATTTTTGTTTATGTACATTACCAAAGTTGTGCAATTCTTTTGCTTTGGTAGTCTTTCACTTCTCCCCAGGTTTGATTTTACAGTTGGCCTTGTGGGTCCTGTTAAGATCTGACTCCATCTATGCAACCCGTTGTTTGGAAGGAAATAGAAAATAAGGGGAATAGGACTCATTTTGCAATCTAACTCCCATAGACTAGGGAGGTATAATACCTTCAAGCAAGAGAGAATACCCCTCAGCAAACAAGGGGAGAGGTGTGCTTAAGTGATCAATAAAGGCTCAGTGGGGGATAAAATCCTTCAATTACTCTAAATGATCTTCACCTAAAGTGTTGAGGACTATTCTCACCTAATCAATACCCTGACATTCATAGAAGAGACACGATGAGGCTGTGGATTCAAAGAACAATGTACTTCAGCAATATGCTGCATCATATTTTTAGTTTGATTTAGTTTAGGAACCTCAGCTGCATAAATACAAGATATAAAGTTCCTGTGGACAGAGTTCTAAAAATCTCCTGTTTTTAGTGTACCCCTTGGTGACAGCATTTATGGATTTAATTATTTCCTCTTTAAGTTGTGCAGCATTATTAAGAGCTATTCTGCATTCCTTGAATTGTACTCACCTTTGATTGTGTTATATGCCAACAGCAACATAGACCCTTTAACCTTTGCAGTAAGCGCTTCACTCAAGATGGCTGCTGATAATAATTTTTAAGATTTTGGCCACTTACTGGGAGTAAGCTTTCAGAGTATCATCTTTGAATGTTAATGGGATTTTCATGACCTTTACCACATGAAGAGCAGATGAGCAATTCAAGATTCTCCATATCCTCATTTTCCTGAAGGACATTCACCTAAAGTCCATTCCTTTGTGCCAAAATCTCTTCAGTTAGTGTTTTTCATTGCACGAAGGAGAATAAACTCCAGAAAATTTAAATAGAAAGGAACTTGTGATAAAGACTACAGGTAGGTTGTGAGATCAATGAGATGTCTGGAAAACACAGACTTAGATGGCAGACAGTGTCTATGGAAGGCAAGATGGTAGAACACAAACAAGATAACATACAGAATAATCACAGCAATGCCTCTGGCAGAGCCACTACTTGACACATCATCACAGTTGCTGGAACTTTGTGCTTCCTTTAATGACCCCTCAATTTTCTTTGAGTATTTGAACCCCTCAAGAGTCAAAGTCCTGGATGGGAGCATCCAGTTAGACAAGCATATATCCAGAACTCTCTCTAAAACTCAGAGTGATTATCCTTTAAATGCAAAGGTATATTTGAAAATTGACATGTCATGAAAAGCCAAATTTGGACTTACATTAGCAATAAGTAGAAATAAAATATAAAAAATATTTTATTATGTAAAGAATAAAATGTTTTGAAATAAATATAACAAAAATGTATATTTTATTTTTAGAAAAAACACTAAATTTTACTGAATTACATAAAATCTGAATAAGTGGTGAAATGTACCATGCTCTTGGAAGAGAAAAAATAAATGGTATTAAAAATAATTAAACTCATTAAATTTTACCTTTAAATTCAAATAAATCACAATAAAGTATTCAAAGTTCTTTCCATTAATGTTAGTAAGCTGATGCTACAGTCATACAAGGAAGTGTGCAAGAACAGCTAGAATGATCTTGGAAAATAAAATAATGGCAAGGTACTCACCATTACCAAATACTAAAAATAATTATAAAGCTATGGAAATTAAAGTAGTATGGTATTAACCAAAAATATCAGGCCAATATCAAGCAAATAAATGGAACAGAATACAGATTCTGAAATACTTAGGTATGGAAATTTTATAATTTAATAAAACTATCACCTCAAGTCAGTAAAACAGAATATTAGATACATGATATGGGTCAGTCATTTAACAATTTGGAAAAATGTTAGATCCCTATTCACACCACTTACAAAAATAAATTCTACCTAGATGATACATTTTAAAAATTATATAGGAGAAGAAAATTCATTTTATATGTCTTTTAAATAAAGAGCATGTAGAAAAAAATTAATGTAAAAAGACTGCTACATTTCATAACAAAATTAAAACTTCAGCCTCGGTGTGGTGTCTCACACCTATAATTCCAGCACTTTGGGATGCCAAGGCAGGCAGATCATTTGAGGTCAAGAGTTTGAGGTCAACCTGGCCAACATGGTGAAACCTCACCTCTACTAAAAATACGAAAATTAGCCAGGCATGGTGGCATCCACCTGTAATCCCAGCTACTCAGGAGGCTGAGGCAGGAGAATCGCTAGAAACTGGGAGTCGGAGGTTGCAGTGAGCTAAGTTGGCCCCACTGCAATCCAACCTAGGCAACACAGCAAGACTGTGTCTCAAGAAAAAAAAAATTAAAACTTCAATTTGATGTAAGACACCACCACTCAAGTTAAGGGAAGTAACCAGTTGGTGAAAATATTCTTCATCAAAAATGTTGAAAATATATAAAATATATAAGAAACAATTATCCCAATATAAAAATAAAGAAAAATACATGAGCAAGCATTTCACAGAAAAGAAAAAATTCAAATGATTGATAAAGCATATTATAAAAGATTCTTAACCTTCTTAAAAACGAAATAAAATACCATCAAGATATTATTTTCATTTACTACTTTGCAAAAATTAAAATGTCAAAGATGTGGGCACGGGCACCTCACATCATTCTCCCTATAATATAAAATAAATATGTTCCGCATGTTGAAGGCCAGATCAATAGTGTCTATTAAAATTGAAAATAAGTGCACTTCCTGCAAATCTGCTTGTAGGTATCAGCCATAGTGAATACTGATCCATATGCACAGGGGGATAGAAACAAGAATATTAATTACAGAAATGTTTGGAATAGCAAAAAACTGAAAGCAATCTCAATGACGTTTTAAATAGCAAACTTACTAAATATATTATTGAACATATATTTGGTAGCATTAAACAACAGGAGATGTACTGTTACAGTAAAAGAAGCAAACTACAAGAGTACACATATAGTATTACAACATTTCTGTTAAAAATATGCAACACAAAACATTTCTAGGTATTCATGTAAAGACTTGAGAAAACTACATAAAGCTGATAAAATGATTGCTACTAGAGAGAATAATTGTATATGGTAGTTAACGGGTATTTTTAATTTGTCTTTAATGTTATTTTTGAAATGATAATATATTTATCTATTATCTATATATTTTTAAGTATTTAAAATTTAAAAATATACCTCTTAATGTTGAAGGATATAGCAAAACCTATTACTATAATCACACTATAGTCATCAAAAACATACGATTTTAGACATATGAAGAAATAGGCCATGTATGTAAGACTGTTTTTCCCAGAGAAGTTGAGTGAACTTTTCCTTGACAACTGAGAGAAAGGTTCTCACATGAATGTTTTAAATAAAGGATGTGATAACATTTATCATGTAACTGATAATGTTAGTAAAGACCATTTCCATTATGTCAAGAAGCTTAGACAAGTAGCACATCTCAATAATCTATAAGTATATTACATTGACTGAACCTACATTTAAGGGCTAATAAAGGCATAAGTTTTAATAGGATAAGATGCCAAGACTTTTTTTTTTTTAGTCATGACCAAACATGTCTGCAAATAGCTTTATCCCCAAGAGCTTGACTTTTCCCATTTGATTATTTTTTTCTCTCACTGGAGAGATGAATTCATGATGAATTTGGGGCCATATTTTAAAACCAAATTTAAATAGTGTCACAGAGTATAATGAAATACATTGTGAAGTTAAATACAACCAAAGATGAGAGTAGGTGTTCACTCAGAGAGATACTCAACTTTCCAGCTCTTGCCTGTGATCCTATGAGACAATCTGAGAGAGTTCCAGAGGTAGTTTCAGAAAGAACACATTCCCATCACTCTTGAGTCTATGTTTGATCCAAATATTCATAACCATCTGCCATAACCATCACACACTTGCTATCATCTCAATGGCCTATAAATTAAGGTTTCCTGATTTAGTAGAAATTAAAAAATAAACTAAGCTAAATGTAGAATGTGACCTGAAGCTTAAGTCAGCCATCATTATGGCCCAATAGTCATACTCTGTTAAAAAGTTTGGCAGATATTATCCTTCTAAATCAGGGACTGGAAAATTTAAAAAACTGCTAATGTTTAAAATACAATTTAATTCCATTTATGACACTGTAATGAATTTTAATTGGTCTAAAATTAGTGGTCCTTGTGTGGGCCAATTCACAAGTGCTTGGTGAAAAATGAAAACAAATGCTGCTTGGATTGTGTGGCCTTGAGTAAGTTTATTTGTAAAATTGGTATAATTACTGTATTTTCTTTCAGAGATCTATGTGATGAATAATAACTAATAACTAAGATAAAGCATAAAAAACTTTTAGGACAGATGCCTGGTATATAATAAGAGTTTGATAAGTGATAGATTATGAATAGCTTGCAAGTCCCTGGTTCCATTGGCAAGCATACCTTTGATGTGAAAAACAGATGCTGGCGGCCACAGCCAGCAAATTTCCAACTTCCCCAACCCATTGGTCAGACTATCCCAATGGTGAGAAGGATGCAATTAAACATTCAGTTCACCTAATTCCCCAGATTCCTGTTCTATTCTTGTCAAGAAACACTCTAACAATGTTTGGCTGCTCAAGTAGTCTATCTTCAGATAATCTCAGGCTCTGTATTATTAATGTACTATTGTAATATTCATTTTTGCAACTTATTGTGAGTTCATGAAAGTGCATCCCCAAAGCTGAATCCACTTGTGGTGTTTTAAAAACAGTTTGTGAAGCCAAAGGCTGAGGGTCAGACCCTGAAACTCAGTCCATTCAAAAAGGTAATGAGAGATGCTCAGGAAGGCTTTCTCAGAGAGCACCTGCAGCAACCTCTACACCATTACCTTGATATTGGCATTGTTACCTGGGTGCTAGGAAAGTCATTCTAGTTCAACAATTTCACTCTGGGTTTTGGTGCTTAGTATACTTCAGATCCTCTGCTGAAGGCTAGAGATTCTCACTTAAGTGTCAGGAAAGGGTTAGGTGATTGGGTTAGGAGAGTCTTGTAGTAGTCAAATCACATTACAAAGCAGCTAAAATAAAATTATAACTAGAAAGAATGATTTTTTAATGGATTGGTAAAGAGAAGAAAATATGTAGAAAGAGGGTCATTTTCTTCAAATCAACATTATTAATCCTGCTGTTGTCAGAAATACTTCTTAAAACACCAGTAAATCCCTCCTAAGACTTCTTAAAAATGTATTTTGTGTCCATGGGCAGTCTATGTAGACTCAGGCAAGTTGTTCCAGCATGTTCTTGGTTAGCTATTGTCAATAGGAACCTCAGCTGTCTTTGGGAGATCATTCTAGACTGTGGGAAACTGTATTGTACTAATGAGCAATTTGTGGTAGAAGGTAGAAGACTCTGCCAGACACACAAAAATGTCCATTAATATTTCTCCTTCAACCTGATTGCATCTGTTAGCCTTCTATCTAATGTACTCCTGAGTGGGCAGTAGAGAATTTGAGTCAGGGTTACATTATGAATGTGTTTCTGTTTTTTTTTTTCTTTTATCACATATATTTTTTTCCTTTTATACACAAGACAAATGCTTTTAGCCTGCAAGTAGAGCTAAGCACTCTCAGAGTAACTGACTCATTTAGCAGTGTTTGGCTTCCTGTGCTTGTCAGCGGCAGGTGACATTTAGCACAGGCTTTATCTCAGTTGTGGTAATTACTGGGCTGACATGAGCTCTCATACACAGCACAGATTGTTTTCAGCAGATGTAACCAAGCAACTCTGCTTTCTCTGGAGCAGTTTATCTGGCTTTCACATTATGGCATTCCATATAGACACACACGTGCGCACACACAAGCACACAAATAGTTTAATGTCATTTTTATGGAAATAGTCATTCTTTGTTGCTCTGACTATATTGATTTATGCCGCGAGGTGATGGAATGAGATATCTTCATTGTATGCAACTTCTGCATTACACGCTGGTAGTGCATTCCATTTAACAGAAAGGTTATTGTTATTGTAATGTATCTCAGCAGTACACCAAATGCTACTTTAATGATGTAATTAATATGCTTGGGTTTGCCATTTGATGTTCTTAGGCACCAATTGTGTTACTGGTGGAATAACAATGATTATTGTTTTAAAAAAATTGTGAGAGCAGTATTTTTGTTCTTAGAGAAGCTGGAATGAGAAGAAAAGTGTTTTAATGAAAGTCACAATACTAACAACACTTATTTGTGTGAGACATAACTTAGTGATACATCAATTTTCAAGATAATTCTTAAGTTCAAACAACTTTACATTATTTATATTTAATCAAATTATGTATCCTGAGTATCTGGATATGAAAATTAAAGAAAAAAGAATGCCTGTAATACTAGCATTTTAGGGGGCCAAGGCAGGTAGATGGCTTGAGCTCAGGAGTCCAAGACCCGCCTGGGCAACATGGTGAAACTCCATCCCTACCAAAAATACAAAACAATAGCTTGGCATGGTGGCATGTACCTGTGGTCCCATCTCCTTGGGAGGCTGAGGTGGGAAGATCACATGAGCCTGGGAGGCGGAGGTGGAAATGAGCCAGGGTCATGCTACTACACTCAAGTGTGGGAGACAGAATGAGACCCTATATTAAAAAAAAGACTGGTACTTTGATATTTCCAGTTTTAATTGACATTCTCATATTTCCTGCGCCAACATTACTCTAGCCAGTTAGCAATTACCCTACAAAAACACACAATTGTCTAGAACTGTAATTCAAAACATATGAGTTATGTTATCTTTGCTTTAAACTATAAATATTCAAATTTTCATTTAGCTGAACTATGTCACTAGACATGCTATTTAATGGACAGTGAGATGTAGAATTAATAATAATAAATTGCTACACTGCAGATTGTGAAATATATGCAGGCTTCAGCACTAGGGTACTGAGCAAAGCAATGGACTGATAGCAGTGAGTTTGAAAGAGCCTTAGGTCAGGTCAGGGCTGAACTGAAATGACGAACAAAACCTAGTTAATCAGAGGAGAGCTGCCCTGTGCCCCTATGGCCAGGAGAGAGAGAAAAAAAACAGAGAATATGTGAACATACCACTTATGAACATTTTTCCATTTGTTAAAAAAAGATGAAAAACATCTTAGAGGTATTTCTAAGATCTTTAAATGTTATAAAAAAATGTTGGATGAATTGAGGCTGAGCCAGATTGTAATTATGCAAAATAAAGCTTTTTGTTAAGTAGAATTTCCATAAGAAATTTTAACCTCTGGCATTTACATAGGAAGGCAAGGGATGAGGTGCCATCATGAATAAATGTTAAACCTGAGCAAGATACGGACTTATCAAAAAAATTAAAAAGAACTTGCTAGCCTGCCCTCAAATTCCATCAAGGGAATAAATGTATTATATGAAAGTATCTGCCTTTTACTATGCTGAATGAGGATATGAAATAAAAATACTGACAGTTAACCTCCAAAAGTACTTTTACTTCATTATGAGGGAAGCTGTCATTTGATAGAATTCACCTACATTACATAAGGCTCTTTAAGTGGCAGCTATCTTTTAACTATGCATTTACTCATAATGCCATTCTTTTAAACAACCCTAATGTTGATTGGAATTAAAATTCCATTCACTTGACACACACTATCTATGTAGTGTAAAATGCCTCCAGTCAATGCCAGGTTATTCGAAATTCCTGTGGCAATTGATAATTAACCTTATGGTTATAACTGATGCTCAGGTTTCTATTGTCATGCACATATTTACAAGCACTCATGCAAACAGATAACTTTTGTATTGCTTCCTTCAGTGTTTCCTTTGTCCAGAGAAAAGAAGGAAAACATATGGGCCAGACAATGAAGGGAGAAAGATTTTGATTTGTAAGAAAACCGAAGTCTAAATGTGAGCTGGCATCTTTCCACCTTCCCAGTCTTGGGCTCCTTCATTATGAAAATTCATTGATATTTGCCACTTACCTCCCCTACAGAGTGGCTAGCAAATAATTACGCTTATGTGTCTGAAATCTTTACAGGGAAACCTTGATATTACCTTAAAGGATTATCCATTGAAGTTAAACCTCAGAAAATCTCCTAGCCACTATTTCCCATATGAAACATCTACCCTCTTTGAAAAGTGAATTTCAGGCTTAGAAAAATCACAATAACAGGGCTGAAAACGCAATCCATCCATTTCTCCTTATAGACCACAAGAGAGAAGCAACCCATGCTGTAAGTATCCTCCCGATGAGATTAAAGAGACCAGACTGCAACCAGTCCAGCCCACGGTCTGCAACAGGCCACCAACAGGTGGGATCAATGCACAGCTGAGGGCTGGCTTTTGAGAGAGACCCTTACAGCCCATCACTTAGAGGTCATAATATTTCAGTGGCTCTCCTCTCTGAACAGAAGAAAACCTGCAGATAGTTAAAGAGAATTAAAGTTCTTTTAAAGCAATGGGGTGGAAGTAAGGGTAAAAGGGAGTTGATGAGAACCAAATGTCTCCCATATGGTTCCACACAGAGCTGCTGGAAGGTTGCATAAAAAACTGATTCAACTCATATAATTCTCCTCAAAGCCAAATATGTGCACATAATAAAAATGCAACTCAATTATGACATATCTGGGTTTTTAATAAAATAGTGGGATGCAGCATCAATCTGCCTTAATATTTAATTCTTAAACTTCCAATGTATGTTTTTCTTTACATTTTAGGACCTGAAATGGTTGGGAATCAAAGAGATCTCTCTATCTTAGAAAGTAAAAAGAGGATAAACATTCACCATCCCTCCAATTGGTTCTTACATATATATGCTTAGTGATTACTACTTTTCACCTGTTAGAGGATAGCTCGGTTCTTTTAAGAGATAACAAAGCTTTGCAATCTACTAAGAGAACATTTTGTGAAATTCAAGCTCTGTTTTCTGGCCCTCGTTTTCACATAAAAAAAGTTGAGATGGAAACATAGTCAAGAGATGTTCTTGAAATAATTTAAATAAAAACAAAGGGCAGAAAGAGTGAGCTTGAACGAGGTCAGATGTGGAAGCAGGACCATTCTGAAGTGCACACAGAGCCCAATTTCATTTGTCTTTCTCTAAAAAACATATGCAAAATGAAATGAATCAAGTTGAAGCATGAACCAAGTGAATCATTCAAGGTCTATAGGCCAGACTAGATACTGCATATAAGGCACATACAGACTGATTTATTTAACAGGGAGGTTTATGCCAATTAGTAAGGGGTTCTAAAGATTTATGATAAAATACTACCCTCTTTCAATGAGGGATTGAGAGCTTTGCAGAGGGTTTAGCATGTAGACAAAAGGCCAAGAGTCTATGTTAAATATCAGGCCTTTAAGATTACAGGAATTTAAAGGTGTGCCTGGCCCCCTTAGACAAAATTAATCATTCACTAGTATTTGCTCCCCTAGCCATTTAGTATGTCTCTATTAAAGCACTTTCTCATGTAATTATAGCTGTTGCCTTGTTTCCTTAAGAGACTATGGACACTTTTAGGTTACTTATTGTTTTATTCATCTTTATTTCCCCAAAATACTACAGTATGTTTATGACATATTGGTATTTAATGCATTAATCCTATATCTCTTGTGCTCCTTTTGAAAATATTGCTCTGAGTTCTAGATACTCAGAATTGATGGAACCCAAACCCCACCTTTAGTGAGCTTGCACATCCAAAGGAGGGCATGGTTGGGCTAATGGACAACATAAAACACTGTGCTCCTCCACTTCTAATGTTTGCATACTGTGTAATGAAGGTACATGCAACAAGGGGCATTCAGGACATCTTTCATTTCCTAAACTCTCAATGGGCTAATTATAAGAGGATGCAATGACCAAGGTGAGTCAAATATAAGCCTTTCATTTGGCTCTATGTTTTAATGATGCTAGCTCAAAAGAGAAACACAATTATAAGAACTCAGGAAACATTTAAACAGCTCTACCTAAGAAATAATAAACAACAAACAAATAAAATGTTAGTGCCTGGAAATGAAAAAAATTAAGAAGCAGTGTTGCATAGTGACGAGGCCAAGGACACAGTCTCTAAAAGATCTAAAAAGAAAGGCCAAGAAGATACACAGACTTCACGACACAATGATATTACAGGTAGGAAAATTGTAAGGTAGCCTCCTACTATAGCTGAAAAGAATGATTACTAGAAAAAGATTTTAAACATTTAAAAATGTCTATGAATCACTCTAATCAGGCACAAGCTAAGTATTAAAGATGAGAGTAAGCAATTTCATTCGGTAGCTTTTGAGTTCCCACAGACAGCACCTCATCCATATCTCTGTAGAGGGATGTTCTGCCTGCACCCAGACTTGTAGGCAGAATTCAGCTGAACTCCATCATGTGCGATTGGTGATTCCTCGGGGGCATTTATTTACATGTGCTGCCATATATGGGCACTTAAAAATAGTCTATATTTATTCTGTTCTATTACTGATGCAGAAGACCTGATGGGAAAACTGTGGAGAGGACATAGACCAGGGGAGTGCTACAAGGCCAGCCAACAGGTTTTTGAATCCCTATGAGGCAACTGTCGTGTCCCAGAGAAAGAAACAGTTTAGGGTATTTCAAGTGACATGAAGAGTGCACTAATACTAAGTGACAAGAATAAGAGCTTTCTTTATTGATGTGGCTTCAGAGTTATACCAAGGCTGATAAGAACTGGGGACATTTGAGTACACTGTGGCATCCCCAATCAGAGTGACCTCTATCTGTCGTCATGCTACTTATTCCCCTAGAATCAGGCTCTGTTGCCTTCTCTGACTCTTATTTCCTTTTCACAGCTCTTGAGATCGTCATTTATTTTTGGCAGATTCACTCTGGTGGATCTACATACTCTTATATGCATTTTTTTTCAGGTATCAACTCACTTTTTTCTTTATAAGACATTTTTATTTTTTGATGTTTTAGAAATTATGAAATTAATATAGCTTATTATAACAAGTCAAATAATATAAAAAGATGTTAAATAATATAAAAGATATAAAAACAATGATAGTGAGACAGCCCAGTGGGAAAGTTTCCCAGAGAAACCCCAACCAGCCTGCATGCCGGGGTGGAGCCTGAGGAACTCCAAGTCCTTTGCAGCTGGGTGGAGCCTGGCTCCTCCTCTTCCTGTATGGAACCCAGAATTCAATCTGTGAGGCAAGAAGCATATGCTAGAACGACTCTCGCTCTGCTGAGTCCCCGTTTCCCCCTTTTTCCCCCATAAGTCCCATTATTCACACCCTTCAACTTGTCTGCAAGTCTAACCTTTGATGGCCATGTGACAAGGATCCTGTCTTTAGATGAACTAAGAAAAGTCCTGCAACACTAGTCATCTCCCCTTTGTACCAACTTCAAGCCTCTAATCCCCACTGGGGTAACCAACATTAACATCTGATGTCTATTATTCACCCTTTCCCCTTGCTCCTATATAAATATATACATATATGTAGATAATTTGTTCTACCAGAAAAGAATAATACATACATCTCTTGCAACTTGACAATACATTTATTTTTTTGAGATGGAATGTTGCTCTGTCACCCAGGCTGGAGTGCAGTGGCAGTATCTTGGGTCACCACAACCTTTGCCTCATGGGTTCAAGCAATTCTCCTACCTAAGCCTCCCGATTAGCTGAGATTGCAGGTGCCTGCCACTGTGCCCAGATAATTTTTTGTATGTTTAGTAGAGATGGGGTTTCACCATATTGGCCAGGCTGGTCTTAAACTCCTGACCTCAGGTGATCTGCCCACCACAGCCTTCCAAAGTGCTGGTATTACAGGCATGTGCCACCACACCCAGCCCCACTTATTAATTATCGTATAATTTGGACAGTCTTACAAACCAACAGATACAGATTTACTTCTATTTTTAAATTTATTCATGCACAATACAGTGAATTTTATATAAATGGGTTTTCCACCATTCATGATACATTTCGAACAGTATTATTGAATACATATTCAGAATAGGGCTTACATCATGAATGTACTCAGCTTAATATATTGTCTCACAGTCAACATATCTAATTTAACTTCTATCCAGATTTTAAAGAACAGAAAACAAGCAGCATTCCAAAAGCTTCATGCTCCCCCATGGTCCCCACCCTCCTTTGCTAAATTTTTAGTATCCTGATTTCCAACACCATAAGTTAGGCCTTTTAAAATATTTATATTTAAAAATCACCAGTATGTATGCTACTAGGTCTGTCTTCTTCCATTCAAAAGATGATTATGAGTTTTATCCATATTTTTGCATGTAATTTGTTCATTTTCCTTGCTATATCATAGTCTAGTAAACAAAACACGATACCCATTCTACTAAAGAGCATTTGAGTTAACAGTTTGAGAATTTATATGAATAATGCTGTTATCGACTTCAAAATATAGAAGCCTCCCCAAAACTAGTCTCTTGTATATCTAAAAGGAAAAAAAAAAAGACTTCTCTCTCAAAGCTTTTGTTCTTACCACTGGCATCAAAACTCTGTTTTTTAATTGAAAGTTGAGGCTTAATTTTTCTCTGCATTTCTAAAATACCAAGGACAGTATGGGTAGCCTGTTCTAAAATACCAAGGACAGTATGAGTAGATGTTCTAGCTGCCTGGACTGATAGCTAGAACCTAGTGTTTCAAGCGGCTGGGCATGGTAGCTCATGCCTATTATCCCAGTACTTTGGGAGGCTAAGGCAGGTGGATCATCTGAGGTCAGGAGTTCCAGATCAGCCTGGCCTACATGATGAAACCCCGTCTCTACTAAAAATACAAAAATTAGCTGGGTGTGGTGGCACATGCCTGTAATCCCAGCTACTCAGGAGACTGAGGCAGGAGAATTGCTTGAACTCAGGAGACAGAGGTTGCAGCCAGACAGTGCCACTGCACTCCAGCCTGGGCAACAGAGCAAGACTCCATCTCAAAAAAAAAAAAAAAAAAAAAAGAACTTCCTGTTTCAAGAAAGCACAAAGGTAGAAGACTGAAAGACACTGGAGGACACTGGAAAAAATTTCTAGCATTCTACAACAGTAATGTTTCAGCCATGAAGAATGGGAGTAATAACTATAGCTTTGCATATTAGCATCCAAACTAGAGGGCAAGAATCCAATAGAGGCAATAGCTAGGAGAAACTAGAAAAAAAAAATTAGAAGAATTTCAGTTTGCCCAGTAAAAGATGAAAAAAGGGGGGAGTCTGCCAAGATGGCTGTATAAGAACAGCTCCAGAGCGCAGTTCACAGCAAGAAGGACACAGAGGGTAATTGCCACATTTTCAACCGAGGTACCAGGTGCATCTCAATGGGACTGGTTGGACAGTGGGTTTAGCCCAAGGAGGGTGAGCCGAGGCAGGGTAGGGCACTGACTCACCCGGGGAAGTGCAGCAGACTGGAGGAACCCCTCCTACCCAATGGAGGCCACTGGGGGCTGTTCTGGCCACTATGGCACTCCAGTTCAGATACTGTGCTTCTTCCATGAGCTTTACAACCCACAAACCAGGATATTCCCACTGGGTGACAAGTGCTGCAGGTTTCCAGCACAAAAACCTGCACAAATCGGGGCAGCCATTTTAACTGGCACCTGGAATGCCTGCAAGACAGAGCTGCACAGTCCCCTGAAAAAGAGGATCCTGAAGGCAGGGAGCCAGGTGATCTGGCTTGGCAGGTCCCACCCCCACAAAGACCAGCATTCTGAAATGCTCTGGCTTGAGAGTTTTGCAGCCAGCACAGCAGTTTGAGCTCAATCCAGGACAGTCAAGCTCCATGGAGGGAAGGGTATCCACCATTACCGAGGCAGTCCACCATTACCAAGGCAGTCGGCCATTACCAAGGCAGTCCACCATTACCGAGGCACTCCATCATTACTAAGGTGGTCTGCCATTACTGAAGCAGTTCTAACCTTACCTGTGCAAACAAAACTGCAAGGATGTTTGCACACCAGCTGGACAGAGCCTGCGGCAGCTCAGCAACACCTCTGCAGACAGACTGTGACTAGACTCCCTCCTTGCAGGGCAGGGCATCTCTGAAAAAAGGCAGTAGCACATCAGAGACTTATAAATAAAGCCCCACCTTCCTGGGACACAGCACCTGGGAAAAGAGGTGGTTGTGAGTACTGCTGAAGCAGACTTAAACATCCCTGCCCAGCAGTTCTGAATGGAACAACAGAGCTCCCAGCACAGAACTTAAGCACTGATAAAAGACAGTTATCTTATCAGTAACTCTCAAGCAGCTCCGTGACCCCCATATATTCAAAGAGGCATCTCATAAAGGAGAGCTCTGGCTGACATCTGACAGGTACCATTCTGGGACAAACATACCAGACGAAGAAACAGGCAGTAACCCTTACTGTTCTGCAGCCTCCAAGGGTGATTCCCAGGCAAGCAGGGTATGGAGTGAACTTCCAGCAGTCCTGCAGCAGAGAGTCCTGACTGTTAGAAGGAAAATTTAAAAACAGAAAGAAATAGCTTCAACATCAATAGAAAGGATGTTCACTCAGAGACCCCATCCGAAAGTCACCAACTTCAAAGACTAAAGGTAGATAAATCCACAATGATGGGAAGAAACTAGCGAAAAAGAATGAAATCACAAAAAAACCAGAATGCCTCTCCTCCAAGGGATCACAACTCTTCACCAGCAAAGGAACAAAACTGGATGGAGAATGAGTTTGACGAATTGACAGAATCAGGCTTCAGAAGGTGGGTAATAACAAACTTCTCTGAGCCAAAGGAACATGTTCTAAACCAATGCAAAGAAACTAAGAACCTTGAAAAAAGGTTAGATAAAATGCTAACTAGAATAAACAACTTAGAGAAGAATATAAATGATTTGATGGAGCTGAAAAACACAGCATGAGAACTTCATGAAGCATACACAACTTTCAATAGCTGAATTGATCAAGTGGAAGAAAGGATATCAGAGATTGAAGACCAACTCAATGAAATAAAATGGGAAGGCAAAATTACAGAAAAAAAGAGTGAAAAGGAATGAACGAAGCCTCCAAGAAATGTGGGATCATGGGAAAATACCTAATCTACGCTTGATCAGTGTACCAGAATGTCATGAGGGGAATGAATCCAAGGTGGAAAATACTCTTCAGGATATCATCCAGGAAAACTTCCCCAACCTAGCAAGGCAGGCCAACATTCAAATCCAGGAAATACAGAGACCACCACCAAGATATTTCTCAACAAGAACGACCCCAAGGCACATAATCATCAGATTCACCAGGTTGAAATGAAGGAAAAAATGCTAAGGGCAGCCAGAGAGAAAGGTCAGGTTACCCACAAAGGGAGGCCCATCAGACTCACAGCAGATCTCTTGGTACAAATCCTAAAAGCCAGAAGAGAGTGGGGGCCAATATTCAACACCCTTAAAGAAAAGAACTTTCAACCTAGAATTTCACATCCAGCCAAACTAAGCTTCATAAGTGAAGGAGAAATAAAATCCTTTATGGACAAGCAATTGCTGAGAGATTTTGAAATCACCAGACCTGCCTTGCAAGAGCTCCTGAAGGAACTACTAAACATGGAAAGGAACACCAGTACCAGCCACTGCAAAAATGTACCAAATGGTAAAGACACAATGAAGAAATTGTATCAACTGATGGGTAAAACAACCAGCTAGTATCAAAATGGCAAGATCAAATGCACACATATTACTCTTAAATGTAAATGGGCTAACCTCAATCAAAAGACACAGACTGGTAAATTGGATAAAAAATCAAGAACCATCAGTGTGCTGTATTTAGGAGACCCATCTCACAGGCAGACACATATACACTCAAAATAAAGGGATGGAGGAAGACTTACCAAGCAAATGGAGAACAAAAAAAGCAGGGGTTGCAATCATAGTCTCTGATAAAATGGACTTTAAACCAACAAAGATCAGAAGAGACAAAGAAGGGCATTACATAATGGTAAAAGGATCAATGCAACAAAAGATCTAACTATCCTAAATATATATGCAACCAAAACTGGATCACCCAGATACGTAAAGCAAGTTCTAAGCAACCTACAAAGAGGCTTAGACTCCGACACAATAATAGTGGGAGACTTTAACACTCCATTGTCAATACTAGACAGACCAAAGAGACAGGAAATTAACATGGATATCCAGGACTTTAACTCAGATCTGGACCAAGAGGACCTAATAGACATCTACAGAACTCTCCATCCCAAATTCACAGAATATACATTCTTTTCTGTGTCACATCACACTTACACTAAAATTGACCACATAGTTGTAAGTAAATCACTCAGCAAATGCAAAAGAATGGAAATCATAACAAACAATCTCTCAGACCACAGTGCAATCAAACTAGAACTCAGGATTAAGAAATTCACTCAAAACCACACAGCTACTTTGAAACTAAACAACCTGATCCTGAATGACTACTGGATAAATAATGAAATGAAGGCAGAAATAAAGATACTCTTTGAAACCAATAAGAATGAAGACATAACATACCAGAATCTCTGGAATACATTTAAAGCAGTGTCTAAAGGGAAATTTATAGCACTAAATGCCCATAAATGCCCATATGAGAAGCAAAGAAAGATCTAAAATCGACACCCCATCATCAAAATTAAAAGAGCTAGAGGAGCAAGATCAAACAAATTCAAAAGCTAGCAGAAGACAAGAAATAACTAAGATCAGAACAGAACTGAAGGAGACAGAGACAGGAAAAAAAAACCTTCAAAAAAAATCAGTAAATCCAGGAGCTAGTTTTTTGAAAAAAAATCAACAAAATACATAGACTGCTAGCCAGACTAATAAAAAGAAAAGAGAGAAGAATCAAATAGGTGCAATAAAAAATGATAAAGGGATATGACCACCAATTCCACAGAAATACACACTACCATCTGAGATTACTACAAACAACTCTATGCACATGAACCAGTAAATCTGGAAGAAATGGATAAATTCCTGGACACTTACACCCTCACAAGACTAAACCAGGAAGAAGTTGAATCCCTGAGTAGACCAATAACAAGGTCTGAGGTAGAGACAACAATTAACAGTCTACCAACCAAAAAAAGCCCAGGATCAGATGGGTTCACAGCCAAATTCTACCAGACATACAAAGAGAAATTGGTGCCATTCCTTTTGAAATTATTCCAAACAATACAAAAAGAGGGAATCCCCCCTAATTCATTTTATGAGACCAACATTCTCCTGATACCAAAACCTGACAGAGATACAATTAAAAAAGAAAATTTCAGGCCAATATCCATGATGAACATCAATGAAAAATTCTTCAATAAAATACTGGCAAACTGAATGTAATAGCACATCAAAAAGCTTATCCATCACAATCGAGTAGGCTTCATACTGGGATGCAAGGCTGATTCAACATATGCAAATCTATAAACATAATCCATCACATAAACAGAACCAAAGACAAAAACCACATGATCATCTCAATAGATGCAGAGAAGGCCTTTGACAAAATTCAACACTGCATTATGATAAAAACTCAATAAACGAAGTATCAATGGAACGTATCTCAAAATAATTAAAGCTATTTATTACAAACCCACAGCCAGTGTCAAACTGAATGGGCAAAAACTGGAAGCATTCCCTTTGAAATCTGGCACTAGACAAGGATGCCTTCTCTCACCATTTCTATTCAACATAATATTGGAAGCTCTAGCCAGAACAGTCAGGCAAGAAAAAGAAATCAAGTGTATTCAATTAGGAAAAGAGGAAGACAAATTGTCTCTATTTGCAGATGACATGATTGTATATTTAGAAGACCCCATCGTCTCAGCCCAAAATCTTCTTAAGATGATAAGCAACTTTAGCAAAATCTCAGGATACAATATCAGTGTGCAAAAATCACAAGCATTCCTATATACCAATAACAGACTAACAGAGAGCCAAATCATGAGGAAACTCACATTCACAATTGCTACAAAGAGAATAAAATCCCTAGGAATATAGCTAACAAAGGACCTGAAGGACCTCTTCAAGGAGAACTACAAACCACTGCTCAAGGAGTTAAGAGAGGACACAAACAGATGGAAAAACATTCCATGCTTGTAGTTAGGAAAAATAAATATCATGAAAATGGCCATACTGCCCAAAGTAATGTACAGATTCAATGCTATCCCCATCAGGCTACCACTGACCTTCTTCACAGAACTGGAGAAAACCAACTTAAACTTCATATGCAACCAAGAAAGAGCCCATATAGCCAAGACAA
>CAUYQU010045440.1:0-66361 GCA_963574635.1 Cheracebus regulus | reverse complement strand
CTGTGGGTGTCTCGCGCCCACAACCACTTTTTTTGTTTTTTTTTTTTTTTTTTTTTTTTTTTTTTTGAGATGGAGTCTCACTGTGTTGCCCAGGTTGGAGTGGAGTGGCACAATCTCGGCTTTCAGGTTCGAGGGATTCTCCTGCCTCAGGCTCCCCAGTAGCTGCCCACCAGCACGCCTGGCAGATTTTTGTATTTTTAGTAGAGATGGGATTTCACCATGTTGGCCAGGCTGGTCTCGAACTCCTGACCTCAAGTGACCCTCCCACCTCAGCTTCCCAAAGTGCTGGGATTACATGCATGAGCCAATGCACCTGGTCCCACACAGTCTTTTAAAATAAACTAACTCAATCCTCTGAAAGATAGCAAAGGAATGGTAAGTATTGGGCCAGATATAAAATTAGCCATTTAATCGTGATCATTTCTTTTAATTTAAATACCATCTCATGTATATTTTATGAAATAAACTGAGATTTGCAAGTGAAAGTCTATTAAAAATGGGAAAGAGCTGTAAAGAATTAAGGCCATGAGGATTTCTAAATGTTTTCCAGGCCACCAGATGACATGAATAGTTTACTTATAACCTTTGACATGGTACTTCTGGTGAAATTGGGCCCACTCAGAATGTCTCTTATTTCAGACCAGGCATCCACTTGGTGTAGATATTGGACTTCCGACAGCCCTAGTGTGGCATGAAATGCCTGGCGGCTGATGCACTCTGACAGTATGCTTCTTCCAGAGGCAGCAAGGAGGTGGTCCCCAGCCTGCAGCTGATTCTCCAGAGCAGGCAAGGGTCTGACTTCAAGTCAGTCCTCCGAATTCCCCAACCTGAATGGGGATAACGTTTAAGTCTAATTCCGAGACTGGCTTTTCTGGCTGGAAGAATCTCACATGAATTCTCTTTTATCTCAATAACAAAATATCACAACATTTTTATTATTGTATTTACAGAAATTACAGATTTGGGCAGACATGCAGACATGTATTTTATTTGGCTTAAACAGGCAATTGAGATGCTGTGGGTTGGTTTTGAAGTGGGCTCTAACACAGATGTTGTTCTATGGAGCCCCCAAGTGGACACACATAGGTATAACCGCTCTGCAGCGCACCCTCATCTTAAGGAAAAAAGGTCCAGTCTGTGTCTGAGGGCGTCTTCGCAGCCATTAAGAGAAACAGGCACTACGTCGTGAAGGAAAGGATCGCAAAGTTGGTGCCATTCTTAAAAGCCAGACCTCAAGGAATCAGAGTTAACACTGACTGGTGAAAAAAACATGGGCTTAAGCCAGGTGAAATTGGCATTTTCAGCCACACATTCGTACAGGATTGAATACGCTCTTCTACAGATTTCCTAGCACAGTCCCACATTCCCGACTGGCCACTTTCTCACAGGTGAGCCTGTGTGCTCACCACAAACAGCCTGTTTGTGTCGTGGAGTAGATGATCTGTTCCTTGAGCAGATCTTTTCCTAGAACGTAGCAATCTCTCTAGAGTTGAAAGTAAGCTCTACACCTGCTCGCTTCATCCGGTGCGTGTTTGATCTTCTCAACAACAGTGTAAAACAGCATTTGCTGTTTTGGAAGATTTTTGGAAGAAGCTCAATACTCTAAATCAATCAGGTGTTGGCAAAATACACAGAGTAAATATTTTAGTCTTGTAGGTCAAGAGGGAAAATTCCAGATTATCTAGGTATTTATATAATCATTTCAAATGTAACCATTCAAAAGCCTAAGAACCATTTGTGTCTCCAGGCCATCAGGAAAGAGGTGTCTGGCTTGATCTGGCCCGTGGGTTCTAGTTATCATATTCTAGTCCTAGAGTATGATTTACTATGCAGATTAGTGTGTAACGTTTTGTAACTAAATGACTTTGCGAATATGGCAGCTCTTTTGTTTTCAAAACTGCGTATTCTCATAGTGGGCAAAGATAGTGGTTGTCCTTTACCCTCCAAACCAGAGTTTGGCCTCCTGAGCCACAGGAAGGGTTCTTGTATCAGCTTTGCCTATTTCCTGAGCACGTGCTGTGCACCAGCGAAGCCAGATGTCTACGTCCCATCTCTGAAAGATGTGACCCTCCAATTGGTAAAGCGAAGGGACTCCCCTGAGATGAACAAGCAGATGCTAGTCCAGACTGAGCAGAGGCTTCTAGTGGGCTGGATTATAGGCCCAAGATCCCACGACCTGGAGGACAGGAACTATATTTGGCCACAAATACTTGCACTCATATATTCACTGCATTAATACTGACGGAGAATCTACTTTGTGCTCGTACTGTGCTAGGTGTCAGGATAGAGAGGTGAGCCAGACGGAGAAAGTGCTGGATACCATGGCGTCTCCATTTACGTAGGGCAAAACCACACAAGTGGACACAACTTCAAGATGATTTCAAATCGCGATGTGCACGGAAAGAAAGTAAAATGGGGTGATGTGACAGTGTCACTGAAACGTGGGGAGAGGCCGAAACTTTAAAAGGAGCAGGTTATGAGAAAGAGCAGGAACGCTGAAGAGCAGAGCAGCTGCAAAGGCCCTGAGGTGAGTTAGGAAGATGTGCCCCAGGAAGCCTTCTCAAGAGCAGGACGTGGTGGAGCTGGAGGCGCTGGAAGAGAAAGGACTGGGAAATGCTGCTTGGGGCATTAGGTGTTCTGAATCCTGGGAGGTGGTGTGAGCAAAGGCACTGGATTCTGGAGCAACAGTAATGTGGAACAATCAATAGGCCAGGATGGCAGGCGCCACGTTCGTGAAGCTAGGCGTGTGCAGTGACGAGCGGGAATGAAGGGCTGGCGTGGAGGACAGCAGTGGGCCCAGCCCAGAGCTCAGGTCTCTCCCTGGCGGTGACGGAAAACCAGCCAGGAGGCAGCCCAGCAGTGAGTTCTAGCAGATTCACTGTTCAGGACCGGTTGAAAGGGAAGGAAAACGGAAGCTTTTTTAAAAAACAATTTTGCAATCTCCAAATTTAATTGAAGCTCTGAGGCTGAGAAGGCAAAGCATCCACAATTCCGTGAGGCGGTTCGGGTGCCTTGCCCTGGCATGGCTATGGAGGGATCCCCACTGCTCTGCACTGGGGAAGGCGACTCCTGTGACTGATTCTGCCACCCTGGGCCCAGAAGCTTGGTTTTGACACTTTGGAGATGAAACTCCAACATGTGGCTCATAAAGCTCAGAGGACAAAGGGTCCATATTATACGCATAGGTATCCTCGGAGCCAGTAGAAGGAAAAGAGAGAAAGAAGAACTGAGGGGCTGCCCGTGTGGGGCTACTGGGTCAGACCCCAGCATCTTAGGCTCCAGCCTTGGCTTTGGGACCTGCTCAGCTGTGGAACCTCTGAGTAAGTGACTTAACCCCTCTGGGCCTTGGTTCCCTCTCCCTCTAGGCTCTTCCCACCCTGATTCCTAGAATATAGAGCAAGGACTGGTGTTGATATGTATCCACCGAAACTACCTGGGAGCTTAAAAAACATACCAGTTCCTGGCCTCACTCTAGAAGAGCTGGACCAAAGCCTCAGGGGAGGGGCCCCACATTTTCCACTGTACAGCGGATGATGCTAATTCACAGACAGGGTTGAGGGCCACGAGGCAAAGGTGCCAGCATCCTGGGTGCCTGAGGGAGCATCAGTGTCTAGACCAAGTTGGAGAATATGCAGTGCTCATCTCCACTCCCTCCGATGGCTGCAAAGGAGACCTCTTAAGGTGGCACCGGTAGTGTTGTACATTCATTTCATTATGATTTTTGTCATTAAAATGTAAATAGGTTAATTTATCTGTATGTTATATGATATTAAACAGAGAGCCTGAAGGCCCCAAAGTGTATCAATTCTTTGCCTAACCACACTGCCTCCTGCAGCCCATGCCCTGGAGGCTTAGGCAGGGCAGCAGGTGAGACTGTACAGGCACACTTGGCTCTGCACAGAAGATGGGGCCTCAGACCTGGCATCAGGGGCTCATCTGGTGCCCAGAGGATCAGGTCTAACTGGGACAAAGGTTAACTTCAACGTGTTGTCTCTGCATCTGAGAAAAACCTTTTACAGGACTGTAGTTAACAGTCAGAAAATTTTGTGTGCTGCAAATCTGCCCAAGGAGGAAGGGCACAGTGGGATGGCGCTCCAGAACTCACAGCAGGCAGGGGATGTGGGCATTCTGAGGGGCGAGTGGGGACAGTTTTTTCCTGCTCCAGCAGCACCGTCCCTTGCCTCAATGCCTGGCTCTCACTCCTTCTGACTGCCTGTGCTTCGCTGGTTCTCTGTGTCTCATTGCTCCTCCTAAGTGAGCTTAGGAGCCTGATTGACCACCAAGGAAGGACCATAAGGAGGAGGCTCAAGAAAAAACCCTTTAGAGAGAATGCTGTCTCGGCCTGAGGCCACACGGGACCGTAGAAGATCCCAACCTATTCATATTTTTTTCATGACACGTGACATCTTATTTGATTTGAGCTCTGTCCCTGACTCGTTCAACCTTAGTTGGAGTGATTTTTTCCTTCTAGGTTGCTTTCTGAAACACCCAGGAGTTGGCAAGGAAGCAGAATTTCTGCAGGCCAGGGGAATGGGTCCAGGGACAGGAGCAAGTCAAAGCAGCCTGGGACTGGTGGCAGCATCCAGTCAGCCTGCACAGACAAGCACAGGAGGACCACGCCAAGCCCGCAGAAGCTGCCCACAATGCAGGAGCCGAGCAGGACAGGGGACCCCACCCCAGCGTCCAGCATGTCAACAGTGGTTCTTTTAGGTGGGCACATAGGAGGCTGTTACATGCTATAACTAGTACATAATCCAGATGAGCTGTTTTTGTTTTGTTATATTTTGGGTTAATAAATAACAATTTTATATATTTATGGGGTACAATATGATATTTCAATACATGCATACATTTGGGAATGATGAAATCAGGCTAATTAACATATCTATCACCCCAAATATTTTATCCTTTCTTTTTGGTGAGAACATTGAAAACCCTGGAAGATGGGATTTTACACCCGTCTAACTGAGGTTTGTACCCTTTGACCAAGATCTCCCTTTCTCCCCAGCCCCTGGTAAGCACCAGTCTACCCTCTATTTTTATGCATTTAACTTTTTAAGATTCCATATATACATGAAATTATATGGTAGTTCTTGGATATAACCCCAATAGCACAAACAACAAAAGCGAAAATGGACAAATGGATTGCATCAAACCAAAAAGCTTCTACACAGCAAAGGAAACAATCAGGAGAGTGAAGAGAAAACCCACAGATCAGGAGAAAATATTTGCAAATCAGACATGAGGTAAGAGGCTAATGTCCCAAATGTACAAGGAATTCATTCTACTCAATAACAAGAAAACAAATAATCTTATTTAAAAATGGTCAAAGAACCTGAATAGGCAATTCTCAGAAGACATGCAAATGGCCAACAGATATGTGAAAAATGCTCAATATCTCTCATCATCAGAGAAATGCAACTTGAAACCACAGCAAGATGCCACCTCATGAATGTTGGGTTGGCTATTATCAAAAAGAGGAAAGAGGCCAAGTGCAGTGGTTCTCACCTATAATCTCAGCACTTTGGGAGGCCAAGGCAGGTGGATTACTTAAGGTCAGGAGTTCGAGACCAGACTGGCCAACATGATGAAATCTTGTCTCTAATAAAAAAATTTTTTTTAAAAATTAGCTGAATGTGGTGGCAAACACCTGTAGTCCCAGCTACTCGAGAGGCTGAGGCAGGAGAATCGCTTGAACCTGGAAGGCAGAGGTTGCAGTGAGCTGAGATCATGCCGCTGCACTCTAGCCTGGGTGACAGAGCAAGACTGCATCTCAAAAAAAAAAAAAAAAAAAAAGGAGGAAAGATAACACATATTACACATATTGGTGAGGATATGGAGGAAACAGAATTCTCTTGCACATGCTGGTAAGATTGTAAATTAGTACACCACACCAGTATGGAAGTTCCTCAAAGCACTAACAAGAGTATTCCCGTATGACCCAGCAGCCCCACTTCTGGGTTCTATCCAAAGGAAATGAAATCAGCTTCTCCAAGAGATGTCTACATTCCCAAGTTCATTGCAGCCCTCTTCACAATACAAGATACGGAAACAACCCAAGTTCCCACATCAACGCAGGAATGAATCGAACAAAAGGGTGCCTATACACAACAGAATGCTATTCATCCTCAAAAAAGTGGAAATTCCATCATTTGTGACAACATAGATGAACCGAGGGAACATTACCCTAAGTGAAATAAGCCAGGCACAGAGACAAATACCACAGATTCTATTTTTGTCACCCAGAGCCAAACCACAGTAAAGGGCGAAGAGAAGAGGTCTGAGAGTACATGGTTTGATTCAGTTAATCAGAACAGCCGCTGCAGGGCTGTATTCATCTGCTCTCGTGCTGCTAATGACGACACACCCGAGACTGAGTAATTTACAGAGGAAAGAGGTTTAAAGGACTCATAGTTTCACATGATTAGGGAGGCCTCATCATCATGGCGGATGGACCAAGGAAGAGCAAAGGACCCTCTTACATGGTGGCAGAGAAGAGAGCTTGTGCAGGGGAACTCCCGCTTATAAAACCATCAGATCTTGTGAGACTAATTCACTACCAACAGAATAGTATAGGGGAAACCACCCCACGATTCGATTATCTCAACCTGGCCCCTCCCTTGACACGTGGGGATTATTACAATTCAAGGTGAGAGTTGGGTGGGAACAGAGTCAAACTGTATCAAGGGCTATGCCAAGGTTTAAGGAGATGAGAGATATAGTCCATCTGAAGGTGGAATTGCATGAAGACAATCCTCCACCCTTGTCCATTTCCTGCTCTCAGATTTATACTTCCAGTGTTTGTGGGGTGCCGTCAGGTGCCCAGCACTATACTTACTGTGGGGACTCATAGGTAAATAGAATTCTCCTTGCTTTCTGGGGGCTTATGGTCAGAGCAGTGGTCAGACAAGCAAATTAAAATTAATTCACCCATTCAATTTTGCTTACTTTTCAAGGTTCAGTTTAAATCAACCTCAACCAGAAAATTGACTCTGATTCCTCATCCTCTTTGTAAATTTCTTGGGCCCTCAGCTGAATATGCCTTGAAACCATATGCAGCCCAGTTGCATCCCAGGCAGACCTCAAAAACTCAAATTCTCTGTAGCCTGCAGATTTAAAAAATTGATTAGTTTATCCTCATGATCCTCTGCCAAAAATAAAGTTTATTTGAGGTGGCTTATAAAACATTCCCAGTATAATAAGGTAAAGATAAAGATGAAGAAATCTGGGCAAAGAAAGAAAGATGAAGAGACTGGGGAGAAGCAGTCCAAGGTGGAGCCGTATGAGATGAGACCCCCATCCCTCGAATTATTAAATCCGCTGCGATGAGCTGCTGGATCAATGTAGCCTTTCTAGTGTGTCCCTTAATCCCAAGAAACATTCTCTCCAGAAAAGCAAGGAACTTGTCGATCAATCCACCTCAAACTTCACATATATATGTGTGCATGTGTGTGGAGAGAGAGAGTGATAGAGGATTCTTGCACTGTTACCCAGGCTGCAGTGCAGTGGCACACTCTTGGCTCACTGCAATGTCCACCTCCCGGGTTCAAGTGATTCTCCTGCTTCAGCCCCCCGAGCAGCTGGGACTACAGACACCCATCATGACACCAGGCTAATTTTTGTATTTTTAGTAAAGACAGGGTTTCACCATTTTGGCCAGGCTGGTCTCGAACTCCTGACCTCAGGTGATCCACCTGCCTCGGCCCGCAAAGTGCTGGCATGAGCTACCACACCAAGCCTTCACTGATAAAACGTCACTCTTTCTCATCCATGCAAATGTTCTATTTTTTAACATTTTCCCCAAACACCTTCTCCCATTTCTACTTATTGAAATCTTGGCTGCATTTTAAAGCTTAGTTTAAGTCAATCTCATCCACAAAGTTGACCCAGATTTTCATCCTTCTAAATTTCTTGAGCTCTTAGCTGCAGGTACCCTCAAATCACATCCAGTCCATCTGGGTCCCATCCAGACCAACTGAACCCAATCTCCCAGGGTAGGCTCTGGAGTCTGCAGTGTAACTCATATACAGGTTATTCTGATGAGCTGCCAGGGTTAGACACCTCAGGGCTAGGCCATGTCCTCATTTTAGGTATGAAGAGATAGAAGCCCAGGAAGCTGAGGGTTCCTTGGCTGTAATGGTGGAGGCAGGAATTGAGAGCAGAGCCTAATCCACAATTTAGTACCCTTTCTACCTCACCAGGCATACCAAGGTCAATGCCAAGTCAATTTCTGTCATCACAGTACCAATGGAACTACACCAAAAGCTTGCAGAGGTATGGCACATTTAAGGCACTCATGAATTTTGTAAGAATTCAGTAGAATTCAAAATAATAATGGCAATGTTATGGACCAATATGAACTAATACTGGAAATAATATAATATTCAATAAGATCTAAGAATTCTAAGAATAGAATGGAACAACCACACACAAAAAAATGCAGTCCAGGAACATGGTCAAGGTAGTTATAATCATCCATCAGCTAGTTCCCATCCTCAACAAGCCAGGGTGGAAATGTAATCAAGTGCAGAAGAAAAGATCTAAGCCATGCATAAGGAGAATCAGCCTGGTGGTAGAATTGCGTAGAACAGAGCTTCCCTTGAAATGGAGTAATTTAAGTTTTCAGTTTATTTAAATGTAGTCCTGTTGCAAGAAAGGATACCTTTTAAAAAAATTAAGATTCCATTGACCTCAGTTAAGGGTGTCTCATAGAAAAATGCTGCACATTTTGTTCTATTCATATGAAGCAATTGCAAATTTCCATTGTGTTTCTAATTTATCTGGGACTTTTCCTGAAAGAAAACTTACAAAACAAAACAAAAACCTAAAAAATAATAATAATAAAATAAAATCTGTGGAGATCTTATTCCTGGTTCCAACCTAGAGTAGACTATCAGGGTCTGGCCTAGCTATGGCCAGTGGTCATGGACAGATCTCATCTCTGAGACCTGTACCTCTGAATTGCACCTAGTTACAGGAGCACACACTATACAGTGTCAGGTCACATGCATGCACTTCCTTTACTACAGTCTTGGTGGAAAGGTCCCCAGCCAGAGGGCAAGGTGCACAAACTTGCATGTGAGCATATAATTACTGATATGGAGCGGTTGACGGTTCATCATTCAGTTGACTGAAGGGCAAGTTGGTACATGAACCTCTCTGTAGGCTCTGGTGGGCCATGTGGCTTTGCATGTTACACAGCAGCCAACCAAGCCTGGCTTCTAGTATCCATGTAGAGGGCTTATTTGTCCCCCACACTGTGATATATGTGGAAAAAAGAAAATATACATTTACTCAGGTCTTCCTTGTCAGATATTTACATGTAAGTGACTTTTGTTCATACGTCTTCACTCATTTATCCATCATTAGTTTATTAAACAAATATTTTTTTGAGAATCTGCGTTGTAGAGGCATTGTGTGAGAATAACACAGGCAAGACCCCCATCCCCACATTGCTTATGAACTTACACTAATAATGATTTAGCACACCACTGCTATGTATTACCAGGAGCAGTGCAGGGTGTCATGGGAACAGGTAACCAGGAGACCTGGCCCAGTGCAAGAGTCAGGGAAGTCTGCATGGAGGGGGAAGTTTAAACTGAAAGATGGACAGAATTAAATGGGTGGAGAGTGGAGTGGGTGCTGCTAGTTTGCAAGAGCTCTCCTTAGGAATGGTGATGAGGGTCTCTTCAGGAGCCTGGTTCCTGCCATCTGGTTTGCCCATGATAACCGTATTTCTATGACCATCTTGGCCACTGAGTGATAATCTTAGAAATTCTAGGGGCTAGAAGGGAACTGTCCTCAACTATATACCTCATTTTTCCCATTTAGAATCCTGCTAACACAGCTACGCATGTCAAGAGACTTCGAGCCTCTTAGATGGAATCCTCTGAATTGGCTTACTTGCTTGGGAAAAGCTGGTACAGAGAACAACTTAATGTATCTGATCTGGACAGTTTTCATTTGTTCTAGTTTGTCTTTACATGTTGTATGTATGTGCCACTAAATGGCCTGACTTTTAAAGTTTCATGGAGAAGGGGAAAGTATCACTATGATAGTTAAGACCACCTGTTTACTCAGGCATTATATTAATAGGCAGCTGTTAGCCTCCAATGAACATGAAGGTATTTGATTAACTTGGGCATTGGCCAAACCTCCTAGAATAGATTTGGGAAATTCAGTTGTGGACAACTGGGTTTGAGAGTAACTGATTACCTGTAGACCTATTTGGAATCCTCCTTGGTGTGACATTCTAAGGATCCAGACAATCCTTTGTAAATTTGGGTGCCATCAAAGTTACAAAATCAATGAATCCCGATTTTGTGAGGTTTATAATCTGCTTAATGCTTAAATCCAGATCCCCTTGTGGGTAGAGTCCATGAGGCAGAGTCTACATTATCTATATTTGCCTGGGCCCAGGTGCCAGTGTGGATATTGGTGACTCTGAGATTTATGTTTGTGAGTTGAATAAGTGTGGGAAAAGGCAGGAGCAAGGTGTTGCACACGGGGGCCCCCGTCACTATTAGCTAGGTGTCGGTGCCCTCACAAACGAACCCTGTCCACTCCACAGCACCACTAAGGCCATACCTGACCAATTTCTGGTGCGTCAAGGTATCAGAGCTTGATGAAAACTCCAGAAATCCCCTTTTTAATTCAGATGACTGATAGATTCTCTAGCTTCAAGAGAATTCCAGTTACCAGTTGGTTAACTTGAGATAGAAAAGTGTGTTATTCTAACCTTACCCCAAGGCCCTGAACACACAAGTCTTTCTTTCTCTTTTCTGAATCATGAATGTGCTCCACACCCCCAATGCTCATATGAGAGATCCAGGACTTTGCAGTCACCCATGGCATAATCTTGTACCAGATCCACAGCTGCTGTTGTTCTTGGAAAAACTAGTGTCTGCTTGAGTACAATCTAAGTCATAAATGCTCCCTGCATTCTTTTTGTTTCACTTTGAAGATATTGGCCTGAGGGCAATTCTCACTCCAAGATGGAAGCTGGAAAAAACACCAAAACAAAAGAAATTTCAGATTAAAACAGGAAAGGCACATTTCTTTTTCATGATTGTAAATAATGAGCATTTTTGAGACTTTTTATTTTCATCTTTAATGCGTTAAACAAATCTATTCAAATGTTTAAAAGTTTTAACAATTACTGTGGGCACAACAGTAAATGAATACATTCCTAACCAATGAAAATGTTCTCTCCTAGGGCAGCCCGAGAATGTAAGCTCCCGTTTATGGTGCTTCATCCCAGCTGTAGGAGTCACTGCGCTTGATAAGTGGGATCCCAAGTAGAGGAGATGCTTAGGTACATTTTGCATCTGTTCTTTGAAAATATTACTCAAAGAGATTCTGTAAGATGAAAACAAAAAGCCATTA
This sequence comes from Cheracebus regulus, assembly GCA_963574635.1. Classification (NCBI taxonomy): domain Eukaryota; kingdom Metazoa; phylum Chordata; class Mammalia; order Primates; family Pitheciidae; genus Cheracebus; species Cheracebus regulus. The sequence continues at coordinate 54,976 of CAUYQU010045440.1, read as the reverse complement.
TACTGGAAGTCTTCACGCAAACCACGTTTTGCAAAATCTCTGCTTAAATTACATAGATTTGTGTAATTTTTGTAACAATGATAAAAAAGTACAACACAGGATTCACTTTACTCATTTTTCCCCAAATATTTGTGTATAGTTTCTTTTCTTTTCATCTTTTTTAGAGTTTTCAACTCTTAACTCTATAGCAGCATTCCTGGACGTTAGAGAATAAAGTTCTTTGACATAGATTTTTTTTTTCACTGTTACTTTGAACGGTTTGAAAATTGCTTTGATTTTAAACGAAAAAATCTAAGCTTTGCCATTCGTATTTTGTTTTCCCTTAGGGGAAAATGCGATTGGCTTGGCTCAGTCCTGACAAGGTAGTGAAAGTCATTCTAATTTTTATTTAAGAAAAAGCAATTTTCATAAATGGTGTACCACTAATGGATCATGATCATCTATAAGCCCCATAGCAAATTACTCTTAATCCAGTTTGCTGTGTTGCCTTACCTGAGGGAAATAATACCCACCCTTCCTCTGGGCTGGCATACTGCTCACAGAGACTTCTTCAATATATATTAATCCCATCATTTATCTTTGTCAACTGAGAACAAAAATAATTTGTAGAAGAGTAAACAGAAGCACATAGAAAAAGGGAGCTCGGCATTATTAAACAGCGGAAAGCAGGTGCTCACAAAGCCAAGCTTATTTTTATTGCAAAACTTGAGTAATTCTCCTTCTGCATCTGTGCATAGTAAATACGAGTGAGGGAAAAATCTAATATTTTAGAGGAAACTGAAATCACTTTGGCAGAGGAATGAGGGCAGCCACTGGCATTGTGGCTGGCTTTTTAAAATCAATCTGAAAATAGGAGATTAATGATTTCCAAAGGGCAGGAAGGAAAATGGAAGCAGTGAGAGTCAAAGGAGACTTTCATTTGATTTGAAAAATGCAAAATAATAAAACAAACTTCTGATACTATTTTCAGGACCAGATCTGGGTCTTGGCTGCATCTTTTCTCTTACCCACAAACTTTCATGGTTACTAGAACTGCCAGCATTAACACTTGCATTAATCAGTATTAAATTTAATAGTACTAGTGCTATTGTTACTAAGATTACTAATACTAACGTTTCTGTTAGAGTCACTGTGTGCCATACCCCCTTGAATGCGTTTTGATTGCTCCCACAATATTGTACAGGCAAGTTGAAGGAGGACTTGAGAACGTAAGTGAGAGTCAGAGAAGTTAAATGACTCTTTGCATGGTTAAAAATGACACTCAGGCTTTATGAGCGCATGCTGCGTGTCAGATACTGAGCTTCCAAACCTTCTGAGAAGTTATACCACTTATTTCTACTTTACAGATAAGGAAATTGAGGGTTGAAAAGGTTTAGAAACATACCCAAGTTGACAAAATAATTGAGCTGAGTCAGAATTCTAAACTCCTGTCTCTCACCAACTTCTCACTTTTCCAGAATCTCATTGTGAGGTTGATAGTGATTTTCAAACTAAGATTCTTTGGGTTGCAAAATCCATTTCTTTCAACCACTCTGTGGTGTCTTATTTAGGAAACTACAAAACCAAACAAACAATTCTGATTATTTTAAAAGAAAAAAGCAACAACCCAAGATCAACTCAGCTCAGTGCTACAGCCAAGCGTATCTTGGGAAACTAATATCTCAGTCCCCCCCTCCAGCATCACTTCCAGCCTTTACCCCCATATCTCTTAGCCTTTGTTTCAATTGTGGTTTGCGCCTAAGTTGGCAGTGATGTCTACTAACGGTGAATCCCAGCTGATCTTTAAGAAGTTTCAACTAAGACATGAAGAGCGTCATCACGAAATGAAGAGCTTGTATTTAGCAACCTTCTGGCCATTGAGAATTAACAAAATAGGTCAATAATGCCTTTCTGCAGAAATAGAATATCTTACTTGCAATGAAAATGAGCAGGGAGCACTACACAACTAGCTAAAAGTAGGAGATCTAGTTTTAAGATCTCCTAAATTAAACTGAACTGGAAGAATAGAAAACTTTTTGTTTTTCAGTTATTCTTTACAGAGTTAGGTTGCATGGTGGGGACTCAGGCATTCCTATATTGTAATATATTTATTCATTTATTTAGTTACTTATAAACTGTTCACTGAGAATGAATAACTGCAAGACATCAAGTGAAATAAAACTAGCTCTTCCTCTCAAGGGACTTAGAGTTTATTTTGTTTTATGTCTAATCAACACAAGCCATACAACTCACCCATAAAATTAGGTGTGCACAAACAACTGGTCTGTGTCTTTTGTCAATCAAGTTCAAGTGACAAATCAGTAGGTGATGACGACTGTGCAGCATGCTTGCTGACATTGGTGGTAAAGAGCAGGGGAAGGAGACCTTCCTTGGGGTGCCAGGCTTTGTGAGCAATTGTTTGATACTCTAATTGAAATAAATTAAGCAAATACTATAACCAATCTCCATGGGAACAGTTTTTTCATTTTTAATTTTCAAGATCAGCAATACAAATGATACGGCCCATCTGACCTTGAATATCTGCACCATGAGGTATCCTCCCTCAGAGTATCTTGTTCATCCATCACATGTAATTCAGAATATCCCAGGAAGTCTCCAAATATGTGCTTGTACCAATGTGCAATATTTAAAAAATGCAGTCTTCACTCCTAAGAGAAGCCAGGGAAAGACAGTAATCCTGCATGAGTTTTACAATGGCTGATTTGCCTTAACGGAAGTTCCCTCTGCTTGTTGCCCTGGAGGGCTTTCCACTCAGGAGCAGCGCAGCTCAGTCTGATTCAGAATGAAGTGGGATCCTGGCAATTGCAATGAGCATTATGATTGACATTAGAAAACTTTATAATGGGAGTACAGGTATGGAGGTTGATTTTCTTATACTTCCCTTGAAGGACTATCTGTGGGAAAATGTTCACATTCCTCTAGGGGCCCGAGTACCCCAGTTTGAAAATCACCGGTGTAGAATCCATAGCCTCATTTTTCCAAGGTTTGTGCTTCAAAAAGCCGACTGTTTCTTATTGCTATACTGGGGACTCAGGACAAGGAACACGGAACGAGAGAAAAGAGAGGAGTGAAAGCTAAGATGGGAAAGGCCAAAGGCAAACTGACTGCCATACCTATGCTTGCCCATTTGTGGATCTGATGTTTGAAATGGTCACTTCTGTGAATATTGCTGAGTTGTGCAAAGATGCAATGATAACGAGCAGCTCCATGCCCCTTGGCACACACACTGCATAATGAAGGCTCATGACAAGGATGCTTGATGGCAAGTGAGCTGTACTTGGCATATGGCCATTCTCTGCAGATCTGATCATATTTTGCAATTCCGCTGCCAGGGCTGGCTAAACACATAGCCAAGGGCCTTTTCCAAAGCATTCTGATTATAAATGTCCATTGAATGATTCACCATTGCTCATCTTTGGGGCTTCGTGATCACCTCTGCAAGCCCGAACTCTTGATATTATTATAGAACTATTACCTTAAAAGGGCTTCCGGATTTTGGACTCTTACTCTGTGCCTGGTTCTGCCAAGTTCTTCACAGAAATAATTCACGGGTCTTCAGAACACCACTTTGGGACAATTCTTGCTGTTTCCTTTATGCAGATGAGGAAACAGCTGCACAGAGAAGTTAGTCAGCTTATTCCAGATGACACAGTGAGTGGCTGTGAGAGCAATCCAGACGTGCCTGATGGCATGTCTCGTGCAAAGTAGGATGTAAGCCAATAAATATTTTTGTGAACGATTTAATAAGAAATTTTTAGAGACTCCACTCTTAGTTCTAATCCTCATTAGTCTTGACACTCAACTAGACAGAAATTATGATTGTTGCTGTACGCTTGTTAGCGGATGCCATCCAGGTCCTGTCAGAAATCCCACTTTTTTATGCTTTCACTTATTTTTTAGTCCCAAATAATTCTTATCACCTACTGGGCTCCAGGCTCTGTTCTGGCATCAGGACAAGAGCAGGAAACAAAGCAAACACTGCCCTGCCCAGAGTTACGTATATTTTAACTGTGTGTTATTAAAGTGTCATATCATTAAAAATAAAGTTTATTGGAGAAAGAGACATGGCTTTGTGTGATTCTAATTGAAGGTAAAAATACCTTAAAATGTCTGGGTTTGACTTTAGAATTTTATTATGCAACTAAACAGTGAAAGAAAGATTTTATTTCAGGGAAGATTTTATTTTATTATGCAACTAAACAGAGAAAGAAAGATTTTATTTTTGGACTGAGATTGCTTTTGGACCAACACTATATGTTGTTTGATGCTGTAACAGCCCAGACTTACGAACTTGTGGTATTTTATCTTAGTAGAACACCTCTATTTTTCTCAAAATGGAAATTTAAAACATTTAAAAAATATTGCAGTGAGCACATGTCTATCCACCACCACGATACAAGTAACATTTGAATATACTTACTTGCTTTAGCACACATCCAGCCCTCTGTCCATCCATCAGTCCATCTTATTTTTGGATGCATTTAAAGTAAGTTGTAAATGTTAATTCCCTTCAATCCTAAACACTCCAGCAAACATTAACTGGAGCTCATTTGTTTACAGTTTGTCTTTCTAATTTCTCATTTTTCAGATCATAAAGAATTCAAACTTTATTTTCAGTGTATGTGGAAACCGTCTCTCAGCACAAACACTGCACACTCATCTACGCACTTGATTTTGTCTGACACAATTACACAAATCCAGTTGGAGAGGCAGTGGGGAATTTATTGATTGATTTTTTTAGTTGAACGTCACCTCTAAATATCACACACTGGCAGAGGGCATAGCCAAATGCTGACAGATTTAAGTTTTGTTGAAATAGGTGGAAAAACAGAAAAGAATGGTGTGAGAACAGGAGCACAGGAAACTCAGATCTTGGCATGGGGAAGAAAAGGAGTGCTCAAACGCTCCTGCTCTCCGAACTGGAGGAGAGCCATGACTGGCAACGTTTAGCTCCATCTGGAGGGAGGGCTGTAACCTACAGAGAAGACCACCCAGGAACTCACGCCAGGAGCTACAGGGGTCACCCATCTGCAGTTGTCGGAACACACCTGATGTCCCCCAGTGCCTTACAGGCGAGAGTGACAAGACCAATACTGGCAACGTTACCTGGGAATTGATAACCATGGAAGAAAAAGATTGCGACTTACCCTCTTTTGTTAAAAAGAAAGGAAAGGTATTTGGGAAAATGTGCCTCTGTCCTCAAAGCTATTTTTACAAAAACATGCAGGCACACACACAAACACCTTTTATTTCTGCAACACTTGAACGTGGTCACTGCTCTCACCAGTATCACGTAAAAGCACACACATTGATTCTATGATATTCGAATGAAAGAAAATTCTGACTAAAAACAAGAAACCATTATGAACATTTCCTCTATTTGACTGATACTTGTGACTGCGGGGAGCAGCAGCTCATGCCTGGAATCCCAGCACGTTGGGAGGCAAGGCAGGTGGATAGCTTCAGCCAGTCTGGAGTTAGAGACCAGTCTGGGAAACGTGGTGACAACTCAATCTCTACAAAAAATACAAAAATCATCTGGATGTGGTGGTGCGTTCCTGTAAGTCCCAGCTACTAAAGGGGAAGAGCTCTTGAGCCTGGGAGGTGGAGGCTGCAGCGAGCCCTCATCATGCCACTGCACTCCAGCCCAGGCAACGGAGCAAGACACTGTCTTAAAACCAAAAACAAAAATGAAAAAGATCCTTTTTATTTTTGTTAGCAATGTTCTAAAACCATGTGCTTGCTTAAATCAAGGCAACAATACATTCCCGTCATTACTCTCCACTTCTATGATCATGCTTTAGAACTCCCAATCCCATGCACACCTCTAATTCCTGAACGCAGTCCCAGTTCACATCAACACTTTTTGTTGTTGCTGTTATTTTGTTTTGTTTTGTGTTTGTTTGTTTTTGAGATGAAGTGTTGCTCCTGTAGCCCAGGTTGGGGTGCAATGTCACCATCTCGGCTCACTGCAACCATCGCTTTCCAGGTTCAAGTGATTCTTCTGCCTCAGCCTCCCGAGTATCTCAGATTACAGGCATGCACCACCATGCCTAGCTAATTTTTTTCTAGAGATGAAGATTTCGCCAGGTTGGCCAGACTGGTCTCGAACTCCTGACCTCAGTTGATCCACCATCCTCTGCCTCCCAAAGTGCTGGAGTGACAGGTATGAGCCACGGCTCCCCACCATTGACACTTTTTTATAAAAGCCATTTTGTGATGGTATTGGGGCTGCACACAATAGAACTTTCTTACATGATTTTGCTTTTTCCTCTCACTGACAGATTAGCTAAAGTTGAGTCTTTTAGCTTTCATATTTTTCTTAATTAAATAGAATTCTGTTATTTGTTTTTCTTTGGAAGCCACTGTATAGAAATTAATATGCAGCCTCTTTCATCTGAGTCAATCTCCCCATGCCTCCCATTTCTTTAAGACTCTAGGAGGCAGAAACGGAATCAGGTTTTATGTTTACCACGGGGCCCTGGCACATGGTCAAGGCCCATGATGGGATCTGGGGAATGGAGGGAATTTAGGTTAACCCTGGCACAGAATGAAGGAGACTTCATCTCTGAAAGATCTCTTAAGGTTGATTCTCTTGAGGGAATCCCAGGATGGAGCTTTGCAGAGGTCTGTCCCAGGCCTGGGGTTTCCATGCTTGATTATGGGCTTGGGGTTGGGGCATAAATTGAGCTCATATTTGGTCAGTGATCTGCAGAGTAAATTAACCATTTTTTTCTAACCCCAACAAATGGTCAGGCCAGGTGAACATCTTTTCCCTCTGCAATTGCTGAAGTCTTCAAATGTCTGCCCCAACAATGCCTCCAGTGCACGCCCATGTTGACTGTGACCAGATGAACCAGGGAGGGTTTCACTCAGCGCATCTGGAGGAAACAGAATCACTCTTCCAAAAAGGTAGCAATTAGAATAGAGGGACTGCCCAGTGAGTCTCAACTTTGTCTGTGTACTGCAATCTGAGAGCTTGGAAAAAATGCAGACAGCTCCACCTTCAAATTCGACTTCGAATTGTCTGGTGTGGGCCTTTAGACTTTTTTGGAGAGGATATTGTTTAAATGTTTTACTTTTAAATTACAAAATATTTGAAACACTTAGAAATACACAGATAATACATATAGCACATGTCCATGAATCTAGCACCTAGATTTAGCAATGTGATACTTTGTTTTAGGAAAGGGAATGAAGGAAGAAAGAAGAAATAAAAAGGAAGGAAGAGAGGGAGGGAGGAAAAGAGAGAGAGGAAAGAGGAGGCGGAAGCGTTAAAAACAGGAAAGGAAGAAACAAAGGAAAGGAAATGACATGCATGGCATGTCTGTCTACCATGGCTGGGCTTTGCAATCTGTGCTTTATACTCTCCGTTTCACTGAATTCTCATGCAAAATGGGAACAGGTGAAAAACTTACTTCTTGGATGGCTCAACACCATGTCTATGGTTGCACAGCTCTCAGGTGGCTGCAGGATTTGAAGCGCAGATGTTCTGGCCCCAGAGGCCCCTCAGCCTCCCTGCCATTCATGTCATGCCTTACAGGGAGGAAGAGAAGCCCCGGGAACAGGCAGGTGGATGTCTGCACTCATCGGAGTGACCACCAGCTCAAAAACTTCCTGTGGGCTCTAACTGCCCCCCACCCCCCACACTCAGGAGCTTGAACTACAGAAGGAAGCATGAATGGAGCTGGGAGCCATCTTGGCTGAGGTTTCAATGACTGTAGCTTCTTCAGGTCCTGGTCAAGAGCAAGTCATGCTACTTGGTGGGATGGGGCTTAGACAGCATTTCCCAAGGAGCATCCTAGACCTGCTGTAAAGTAGACCAGGGATCACCTCTCCACCTCAGGTACAATCAAGTGACTCCAACTGCCCTCCAGTGTCCTCAGCCAGGATTTTCATCTCTACCACTTTGGCTATGAAACCAGCAAAGGCCAAGGCTAGCCAGGAAGAAAAATAAATATAATAAAATGCTTGGCAAGATCCACTGGGGTCTGAAAATGAGTTACAATGAAGAGATGGGGGAAAGATGCTTCCCCTAGGAGACCACAGGGATTGGAAATGACCTGCCAGAGAACACCCATGTGAGCAGACATTCCAGAATGTTCTCCTTCACATGCATAATGTGTGCAGATGCAGGTGCGGGCAACCACAGATGGAGCCATTGCTAGCTTGGTCAGAAGGACTTACTGTGCCAGGCAGTGGGGGAAATGGCCCAGCATATCCATTCTCTCGCTCCCTCTCTCTCCCTCTCCACCTCTCCCTCCTTTTTTTCTCTCTCCTGCCTTCTCCCCTCTATATATTATCTTATTTCATTAAAGGATAAGCTGTTGAAAATGTTCCATAGAAATGATTATTCTCAATCTGAACTACAGTCAGTACAGCCATTTAGAGCTCAAAAACATGGTGCTGGTTGAAAAGAGCAAGTGGAAAAATGATGTGAACAGTAGCATCCCATTTATGGTATCAGCGCTACAAGAGAAAGGGCTTCTGGGTGCTGGTAACATTTGTTCCATGATTTGAGTGATGATGTCGCATGTTTGTTCTTCATGGAAGTGCACAGAGCTGTACATTGACACGGCCCTTTTCTATCTCTGTGTTAGATTTCAATAAAGTCACAAATTATGCAATTTGTGCATATTTATGCAAAACAATGCTTTGTAACATTTATGTACGTGCAGTGTGGTTAAAAGTGCAGGATCTTGAGGGAGCGGAGATTCAGAGGTGAAGCAACCCCAGCTGAAGTCTGCATGCTCAGAAAGTGGTGCACATGAGCTGCTAATCCAGGCCCCGAATATTTCAAAGTTACGGCTCTTTCTGTAGTACTACGGTGCCTCTACTCAGGGATCATCTTGGATCAAACCGAGGAGCAGTGAATGTCCATGAGACAGTTGGCCGATGAACTCTTACCAGCTCTGTCCAGGAGTGATAGCTACAAAACAAAATAGAGGTGCTGTTGTTCATATGTGATCTCTACTGTCATCAATAAAATACGGCTTTTAATACTTCCTCCACATACTATGCAAAGTCACTGTACAAATCTAATGAGCTAACGTTGAGGGAAACATGGTGGAACTGAGAGCCGTAGTTGGCATACATGATACAAATCCCCAATCACTGGTTGCATTTTGTTATCTGACTTTACTTCCTGAAGTCATACAGATAGCTTCTCTATCCCAGCTACTGGAACCTTCATCAGTAGAGAACACCTTGTCTCCCTCTCTCCCCACTTTCTACCATACAGGGTTTTAATACATTCTTAGCCTTTAGACCACCATCTAATTTAATCTTCAGCACATCCTGGGAAGGGATGTTAAAGACAGCAGGTGGGAGAATATCCATTTACTCTTATAGATATGGAAGAAACAGAAGCTGATCTTCCACATCTATAAGATAGATCTTATCTACCAAGATCTAACTGTAAGATAGCTCTTACCAAGGATCCCAGCCCCAAGCAGACAGCCCTAGCCAAGGACAGGGAGCAGAAACCATGATACTCAGGACTTCTCCGCTGGACCTCTTTTCTTTTTGTGTCACCTACAAGCAAAGTGACCTCAAAACTCTGCATTCATATGTTGATTCGACTCGTGCAGATTTTCTCAAGGTATATATTTCCAACAAACAAGGACATTTTCTTACTTGCCATCACATTATTATGAAAATAAGAAAATTTAGCATGGATGGAATGCTATTGTATAGTCCCAGGTCCATTTTCAAATATCATCACTTGTCCAAACAATGTCCTTTTTCCTATTTACCCCAGTTTAGGATTCAATCACACTTGGGTTAATGTCACTTTAGACTTTTTTGGTTTTGGAACATTTCCTCAGGCTCTCTTTGTGTTTCTTCACCTTGATGTTTTTGAAGAGTAGAGGACAGTTATTTTCTAGGGTATTACTCCTTGGATTTCTCCAGAGTCTTTCATTTTTGGCAGGAAAACCACAGAAGTGATGCTGGATCCTTCTCAGTGCTTCTTTCTAAGTGCCTCATGACAGCTGTTGATGGTGTGAACTTTGAGCTCAATTAATTTTTGATTCCTGTTGAATTAATTGACTTTGGGCAGCTCCCACATTTGGAGTGCTGATTCCAGATTACCTGAGGGCTTATTTTACTTAGGGGTTGAGAATGATGTTGGATAGTGGCCCTTGGTCTCTAATATGTACCTTTAAAATATTTACCAGTAACTGAAAAGTGAAAATGAAAATTATCAGCAAACTAGATCAACTTTATATTTCTTAAAAGATTAAACAGTCTAATAAAGAATTCAGATTGAAGGCTGTGGATAAAATTGTTTTTGTTTTATATAAAGTGAATGAACATTTAGTTTAAGCGGCAACTATTAATGTATGAGAATCTTCCCTGACTCAAGCAAGAATACAGTACATTTGCTAAAGGGAATTTCCATGTGGTTTTGTTTGTTTTTGGTTTTGCCTTTTTCTAGTAAGCTGCAATGTGTAGAAGGACCATCAGGTGGCGCACTGCTTCCAGTCGTTTTATCAGCAACTTTCCCACTGCGAAGGAAATTTGCTTGCTGCGAAAAACGCTGGTTGCTAAAAAGGCCAACTCAATTCGCTTTTTGAAATCTAAAAGGAAAAATCAGTTTGAGGAAAACTTTCATTACATATATTTTGAGCTGAGGTTGGATTTGTTTTCATGAGAATGTTTCCCTTTTCCTCATTTTCTGGCTCTAAATTTAGGAAACATATTTAGGTGCATAATTAAAAAGACAGGAAAAAGAAAATCAGAACTACTACTATCCTTTATGCCTTTAAGTCTTAAAAATCTTTAACTCTTTTAAAGATGTTTTGCCTCTACCATTTCCTGGAGGAAAATAAATATACAAAGAAAAAAAAAATCCTGATTCTTATTTCATGGGTGGCAACGTGTCTCTGGTGTGTGTGTGTGTGTGTGCGCGCGCACGCTAGAGAATATAGGAGGAGAAAGGGAAGAGCAAAGAACAGTTTTATAAAATCCCTTCCCATTCTCACTGAAGTTTCATGTAATTTTAAAACATTGAACCTCTAATAGTTTGGGGTGTCGGTAGGTAATATGGTTTGGCTGTGACACCACCCAAATCTCATCTTGAATTGTAATAATCCTCATTTTTCAAGGGTGAGGCCAGATGGAGATAACTGAATCATGGGGTGGTTTCCCCCATACTGTTCTCGTGGTAGTGAGTAAGTCTCACAAGATCTGACAGTTTTATAAATAGGAGTTCCCTGCACAAGCCTCTTGCCTGCCGTCATGTAAGACATGACTTTGCTCTTCATTCACCTTCCACCATGATTGTGAGGCCTCCTGAGGCATGTGGAACTGTGAGTCAATTAAACCTCTTTCCTTTATAAATTACCCAGTCTTGGGTATGTCTTTATTAGTAGCATGAGAACAGACTAATACAGTATGAGAGGATCTCTAACCAAATTTTAACACATGAAGAGGCAGACAGCTTCTTTTCCAGTCTGATATGGACTGTAGGACACTCTTTCACCTGCTACAGCCTGTTTTTTCCCCCTCTGATTTTTGGCTTTTGTAGATTGATATTTTAAAAATCAAGTATAAATCTATTCAGGTGATTGCCCTCTACCACTGAAGAGACTGACTTTTAAACTCCATTTAATGCTTGGTCAAAGTTCTAAAGTACTAGAAAGCTCCTAAACTTCATCTCCAAATTAAGAAATAGCCCAAACTGAATGGTTGCTGAGTGTTGCTTGTACCCCTATTTTTTGTTAATGATGTCATATGAATCACCTAAATGAACAGATAAATGGGTCATGAAATTCCTGCACTGTGTCACTATACCTCTGGAATGGCATAGGGGAGGAGACAGGAAGCAATGGAGTAGCCACCAAATAACCCCCCTGCCATGACCATGTGGCCAGGCAAAGCCACACAGATTCATGGATCAATCAGCTCTGCTTAATTTGCCTGTCCATCATTAGAGGGCAGTATCTGGGCTTGTGTCTGTTTTGGAATTCTGCCCTGGCTGATAGCCTACACTTACCAGGAATGCTGGGTGGCTCCTGAATTAGGAGAAAAAGAAGACTTCACAAATCCTTTTAAAATTTTTTGGCAATCATCACATAATTATATTTTGTGGTTCTACCTCTTTAAATACAAGAACAAATTTAATTTTTTTATTTTATGAATAACAAAATCCTCTTACATTTGCCAAGTTATAGTATACATATGTGCAAACCAAAGTATTGATTCATACCTCAGGCACAAATGGACTTGCAGATTCCACCAATAACTCTTTGCTTTTCCAGGAACATTGAGGACAGGGGAAAATATTTTTCACTTGACCTTAAGTGAAGTCCACGTGTATTATTTCAAGACATGCAAGCCACAAAACTTACTGTTTGTGATGGGATATAGACCTGTGCAAATCTTTCTTTTGGCTTCCAAATTCCCTGTTCCACTGACACTGAGGTTCTAAAATTGGAGGACACATAAGAATGATGCAAAAAACCTGCTGAAAAGGCAAACCTGTAAAATAGATTCAGGTCCAGAAATCTTCATTTTAACAAGCATTCAAAGAGATGTAGGTAGAACATGCTTTATTAAGAACGCTTTGCATGCAGCAGCCACTTTTCATGACTGATCATACTTGATGTGCGTGTCACTTTCAGGTTTACAGTGTTTTCAAACTATGCTTGCTTTGTGCCTTAAGGGGTCTCAGACATTTCCAGTAACTCCTGAGAAGACCTGCCCTCAAATCCTCACACACTGTTGGATAAGAGTAATTCTGCCCTCGTGAGTTTCACATGGAAGTCACCTTCTGTATCCACTGGCTCTGCAGGGTAGACTGTAGGACTTGAACATCCTCACACTTTGGTATCCCTGGGGGTTCTGGAACCAGCCCCCCAGTGATGAATACCAAAGGACCCTTGTAACCTGCATAGTAGTCAGCCACCCTGAGATCCAGTTCTGGCAAAGAATAGCACCGAAGAAACACAATACAATGACAAGACAGTTTAAATCTTTACTTCATTTTCTCAAGTAATGCCCTAAGGGTGTTTTATATATAAATATATATTATTTAAAACCTAATTTCAATTCTTCTCATAATTGGCAGCAGTTACACTAGAGCATGTTTTCTTGTCTGAATAATAAAAAAGTCTCTCTTTTGAATACAGAGTAGATTCTCATCTTTTTTTCTTTGCTTCATTTTCTTTCTTAATATATCCTTTCATTTTTAGCTAGCAACTTTATTTTTCCCAATAAAATACTTAGTTCCATTGGCCAGCTGTGGTGGCTCACACCTGTAATCCCAGCGCTTTGAGGGACCAAGGAGGAAGGACCACTTGAGCCCAGGAGTTGGAGACCAGCCTGGATAATGTGGCAAAAATCCTGTCTCTACAAAAAACACAAAAATTAGCTGGATATAGTGGCGTGCACCTGTAGCCCCAGCTACTTAGTAGGTTCAGGAGGGAGGATTACTTGAGCCCTGGAGGTCAAGGCTGCAGTGAACTGTAGCCACCGCACTCCAGTCTGGGTGACAGAGCAAGAACTCGTCTCAAAAAACAAACAAAGCAAAACAAAACTTTAGTCCCATAAATTTCTGAAATTTCCTCTCCTCTGTTGTACTCTAGCTATACTCATTATCTTGATTCTTCTACACAGCAAATTCCAAGAGGCACTGGGAGGTTATAGACTTCATAGCAGATAAAGGAGGGGATGGAGCTATGAGTAACCATACAGGAATCCACCATTCACCAATGTAGACACTGACTTTCCACAGAGGGGGCCTTTGGACAAAAGCCTTAAACCAAAACCCACATTTGAGGACACTGATGTATATTATCTAATTTAATTTTTATCAAACTTTCAAAAGTTGAGTATTATTAACCCCATTTTCCAAATGAAGACACTACATTTTATATAGATTAAATAAATTCTACTGCCCGAAAATAAAAATCCAACATTCTCTTTGCCACAGACACAATATCATTCAAACATTAAAAACTTATGGTATTTCACAGTTTATTGAAAAAAACAATATTTTTTTTGTATGATGTATTCTATGAAAATATTTTCAACAAAATACATAATAAATATTGAATTTGATTTAATGCAATCTTATTGCATATTAATAGTTTATTAAACAAATAGCTCCTATTTAACAAAGTAACATTATTTCCAGAATGTATTGTTATCTCACATTGCTTGCCATTGGCTCCTTTTTGATTCTGGTTTTGTCTTTGTATGTTTCCCCATTTCTGACCAAAGTGACACTGACACTATGGAGGCTTCAGGTTTATACAAGCATGGCTTAAGGTTGCTGCCAATCACTCAGAGGGATTTGGGCTCTGAAGCATAGAAAGTTCTCTGCAGAGCTTGGAGTTGTGGCTGTTCTATGGAGCCCACTGTTCTCTTTTCCTTCAAAGCCTGTAAAAAACAAACAAACAACAAAAACAAAAACAAAACAAACAAAATAAAAAACAACCTCCACTGGAATCTTCACTTTACAGATTGGGAAGAAATGCTTATCTGTCTAGGAACCTAAAGAGTCAATGCAATTCCATTCAAAATTATCACAGAACTTAGAAAGCATGAAGATACATTTTTAAAAAAATATATGCACACGTATGTGGGAAAAATAACCAAATCAGAAAATAAGACAAATTGTCTAAAGCTAAAGTAACTAAGATAATGTTGGATTAATGCAGGGATAGAGCTGCCCCAAAAACCACAGAAAAGAATAGCGGTTCTAAAAGATACCCTTGCATACATAAGTGACCCTGACTTGAGGCAACAGAAAGCACTTCAGCCAATGACGCAAAGTGATTGGGCATCTGCCTTAGTCTGTTCCTGCTGCTATAACAAAATACTTTAGGCTGGGTAATTTATAAACAAAAGAAATGTATGTCTCACAGTTCCAGAGGCTGGGAAGTCTAAGTTCGAGGTGTGAGCAGATTCAGTGTCTGGTGAGGGCTGCTCTCTGCTTCACAGATGGCATCTTTTTACTGCACATCCTCAAATGGCATAAGGGGGAAGGGATAGGGGCCAAGTTAGTTCCCTCCAGCCATCTTATAACATCACTAATCCCATTAGAGGGCTCTCCCCACCACTCAATCATTTCCCAAAGGCCCCATCTCTTAATACCATTGCACTGGTGATTAAGGGTCAATATATAAATTTGAGGGGACACATTCAAACCATAACATCATCTATGTAGAAAAAGCATGAAGTTAACAGTGTACTTCACACCTTAACAACAACAAATGATTATACACACTTTTTTTTTTTCTTAGAAAGAGAGAGAAAAGGAGAAAGAAAGAAACAGCAAAAGAAAGAAAAAAAAGAATGAAAGAGAGAAAGAAAGAGGAAGAGAAAGAGGGACAGAGAATGGGATTCTTGTTTTATTGCCCAGGCTAGAATACAGTCTAAAAATGGTTATTAAAAACCTCTTTTATGCCAATAATTGTGCTTAACAATTATACACACTTTTATGTGAAAACGCAAAAACATAGTACTTTCAGCAGATGATATGAGATCATTCTAACTTTGCAATAGGTAGGAGTTTTTAAACAATTCATAAGAAGCACAAACTGTAAGAAAATAGATAAATTAATTTAATTAGATTTTAATTAAGAACTAATGTGAGAAAAAAATCAAAAAGACAGAAAAGATGGACTGGGAAGAGATCCTTGCAGTGCATGTAACTGACGAAGAGTTAGTATACTGGATATTTAAATTATGCCAAGAATGTCAACAAAAAGAAAAAAAAGAAAACAACCCAACAGAAGAATAAACAGAACATTTGAAGAGGAACTTTACAGAAGAGAAAAGTTGGACGGCTAATAACCATATGAAAGCAGTTTAACCTGATTAAGTTTGGGGAACTGCAAATCATAAAACCTAATGAAATACTGTTTCATACTCGCAGAACTAAAACAGGTTAAAAACTTTGGTTAGTATAGAAGTTTAGCAAGGGTGTGCATAAATGGAAGCAATTGTGTAGTGCTGGGAGCCTGTCAACTACTACAGCTTCCATGCAAACAATTGGATATTTTCTAGGAACGCTGGCAGTGTAAACACTTCAGAGCCCAGCAATTCTACTCTCTGCGTAGATTCCATAGAGAAATGCATGCTTTTATACTTGTGCAAAAGCATTCATAGTAGCTTTGGTTATGATGCTGAGTGTGCATGTGCACACACACCCAAACCAGAAACAACCCAAATGCCCACAAAAGGAAAATGGCAAAGTAAATTGTGGCATATCTGGCAAAAGAAAT
Organism: Cheracebus regulus; assembly: GCA_963574635.1. Classification (NCBI taxonomy): domain Eukaryota; kingdom Metazoa; phylum Chordata; class Mammalia; order Primates; family Pitheciidae; genus Cheracebus; species Cheracebus regulus. The sequence continues at coordinate 38,741 of CAUYQU010045440.1, read as the reverse complement.
TTTCCATTTGTGTCAATGGATAAATGACAGCCTCGTGGAAATCTTGAATAGATTTCGGAACATAATATTGTGAAAAAAGCGAGTGACGGCAAAGGATACAGAACATGATTTATTTTATGTGAACTCAGTAACATACAAAACTAGATACTGAACTTTAGAAACACTTTTATATGCAATGAAACTATTGAGAAAACTCTGGAAGGCGGAGAGTGAGATGAGAGGCCCGAGGTGTCCACAGGGTCCCTCCAAGCTGCGCTGCTGCTCGTTTTCTTCATCTGGTTGGTGGGTCAGGGTGCTTACAGTATTGTTGCCATTATGTCTTTTATCTATTTTACTTTATTTTTCTTACACATATTTCATAACCTTCTTTTACATTTACTTAATAAAAAGAGGGTATAAATAAAACAGGAATTTAAAATACTTTGAAATGTCTTTTGAACTTAAGACTTACTCTGACTTTCTGTATCCACCTCCCAAGGTTTGTTCCCATCCCCATAGACAAGTGTCCTGGAATCCAGTCCCCAGTGATTTCTCTGATGCTAGTCCCTGCCCTTCCTAGTGCATCACCCATGTCAGTCCAGGTAAATTGGCCTCAAACACCAGTGTTCTTACTTTAGAATCCACAGTGGCTGCCCAGTAATAAGGACCTCTGCTCCCATTTCTCCCACTATGTGATCTCTGCTTCCCTCTGTCCCAACTCAAGGCACAAATGCACCTTTGAAGATGCGGGTCCTGAGTGAGGTGCAGGGTGTTCCATTCCTGCTGAGGCACGCGTTGTGTTGTTTACCTATCTCCCCTTAACCCCAGCCTTGCTGGAGGGCACTTCCATGGGCACGGACCGGCAAACTCCTTAAGGCACAAAAAAATCTAGCACTGAACGGGCAAGGCACGGCTTGGTGGGTAATGAAGAGGATGTTGATAGAAACACCTTGAGTGTGTGTGAACCTATAGTGGACAAAGCAAGTTAGTGAGGGAATAGGAGCACAGGGACTAGAACCCAAGGTGAAGACAAGGGGGGCAGATTTGCAAGAAGGAGCTTGGAAAGCTAGAAAGGGCTTTGCAGGCTGTGTTTCTCAAATAGGAATTCTTGTGCCAAAAAGCAGAAAATAGTCTTTTAAGTGCATGGAATGTGCCAGAGATAAGCCCAAGAAATCAGAATTCAATTCCCTAGCAGAGCTCTGGAAATGGCACGAGGCATCCGCAGAAGTCAGGCCACCCACTAATGTCATGAGAGCCTCTGCATGAGCAGGCAGCCAGTGCTGGACCATGTCCCCAGAGAGGGTGAGACTTCAGTTCTGATGCCATGTGTTCGCTTTACTGTTTTCTCTTATTTTGCTTCAAGTATTCAGGAGCTCATCTGCAGGCCAGCTTTCCCCAGTCCAGCCCCTCAGCCATTCCCTAGGAAATGACATGGCATTTGAATGCTGGTTCCAAACACAAAAAGCTTTTTCAAAAGGCGTTTTAAAATGCCATTGCCTATACCAGTTCTAGAAATCCTGCAGTTAAATAAGAATTGATTAAAATATTTAATTTAAAAGGATACCTAGGCAAGAAATATAATTAATTATTTAGCCATTCTGAAATGCTGTTTGCTGTCATCCACCTGTTACAAGAATGCCCTGAATAAGATATTCTTCTATCAGTTTAATGGTAACCCACAAATCAAACATTTGCAGTTTGCTGAGGCAGAATCTTAACATTTCTCTGTGGGTGTTTCTCTCTGTGTGTGGGGTAAAGGTGTGGGTAGAACCTGACGTTCCTTGCTTATGTTCTCACCTTGTTTTTATATCTTTTCTGCTCTCAGTCCAGTGAGACAGGCTGACCTCTTTAAAGCAAGCCCCATTACACACGATCTATCTTAAAGGGCCATCTCATAAAATACTGTGTGACAGGATTAGACACCTGCCTTTAAAAGCACTTCCTCCCTGTCATGTACCACATGATTTAACGTTGGTGCACAGGATTGTCCTGACAGCTTGAGCACCTTATGAGACCCACATACAGGTGCAAAACAGATCTTCCCAGGTCTGTGCACTGATCTTTAAGCAGAGTACAATGAAGTGTCAACCAACTGTGGCCATTTTCAGTGAAGAAATCGCTGGGGAGGAGGAAGGATGATCCAGTGTGGCCAAATTTTCAGGGCCGAGTGCAAATTTTCCTCATTTATATGACAACGAATAAATATCTATCTGGCCAAAGCAGGTGACTGTATACACAGGTGTCTACTTGGTTATTTCTTATTTTATTTATGCACATGAAGGGGGTCTCTGTAGAAACACAGATGTGCCTTTGGGTCCATTGGCCATGCTTACTGTGAAAAACGTAGGCCCCACGTCTTGAGGCAAAGAAGAAAGGGGAAGGCAGTCTCTTGGGATCTCAGTGGATTGTAGCCACAGGCCATTGATGAGCTCCTGAGAGGTCCAGATGGCTAGGCCTTGATCACGTGAAGCTGAGTGATCTTTCTGAAACTAGCCCCCAAGGAAAAGCTCAGAATTAAAGAAGTATAGCACACAATTTGCACAGTGCCCTTGCTTTAAAGTTACTTGCCCACTAGGATTGATGAGCTGAAATTTAGACCCAGAAGTTATAGACAGCATGGAATCTGAGATTAGACTTACCTGACTTTCATCCTGATATCCAGTCTACTAACAGCACATCACTGGGAAAGCTGCATAACATCTCTGAGCCTCAAATTCTAAATCTTTGAAATGAGTGTTACCCTAGCCAACCAGTCAAATGTGATAATTAAATGAGATGATATCTGCAAACACTTAGCAAGACCCTATCACATCATAGTTAGTAATTATCTGAATCCAAGCAGTGCTAGTAGATCACATTATTACTGAATGAACAGTCTGACATTGTAGGAACTGACCCATTATTCTGTGTGGAGACTTTTCAACCCCATCCAGAATTTGAGGGCCTCTCTTTGCATGACATTGAAAAGGTCTAATTTTATCTTCCACAATTTGGTAATGGAGGGAGAAAATAATGACTCTGTGTGAAAGCAGGCTTTTTTTTTATAGTGCTACCATCCAAATGCTCACAGAGTCACAAAATATAATAGTGGGGAGACCTTGAGAGGCTTCCTAGACTAGATACCTTAAACTGGAGAGTGGTCACTCCATGGAGAGCCTTTTTTTATGGGGTACATGGGCCTGGAGAGTTTTAAGATAGCCAATTACCTGACTTATGCATGACCTCCTAGCAAAAAGTTGATGCGACTGAGACCATGTCTGCTGTTAAGATAGCATCCCGGGTTTCCATGCCTATGTTCCCTTTTGCAGTTTCCCTCTTCCACTTCATTCATTCACACATTCACTCATTCACTCATTTAATATTGACTGAGGAGCATCACTTATGCACCAAGCACCATTCCCAGTGCTCAGGATGCAACAATGGAACAAGTAGATAAGAATTTCTGTGTACATGAGAGGACAGACACTAAACAATGGAATCAGTTGGATTTTCAGTGTCAGCACACGCTAAGGAGAAAAAAATCAGAAACAGGGATTGAAAGAGTGGGGGTGGGAGCAGTTAAAATTTAGATAAAACATTCAGGAAAAATCTCACTGAGAAGGGGTCTTGGTGAAGGCTCCAATGATGCAGATTTCAGGTGTAAGAACATCCTGGGAAGAGGGAAGAGGACCACGTGTTCCAGGAAGACCGAGAGCCAACGGGAGGAGGTGGAGGACTTGCAGGGAAGCACTGTCCACTCTCATAGAGCTTCTTTTTTAATGGTGGGCTCTTGTCCAGTGGCACAAATTGAGTGCTACACCTTTGACTGCCCTTGCCAGAAGGACTGCAATCAGGAGTGTCTGGTAACACCAACCCTTCCTTGGGCCTGTGCTCATAGGCCTCTTTCGTCAGCTTCTTTCAACACAAACCCAGGACACAAGTGGCCATGGACATCACTTGGAGGCCACCTGCTTTGTAACTGCTCGCTCTCAAGAGTGTGCAATTTCTGAGGATATGGAGAAAAGAGCTGGGCCCACAGGATTCATTTGACAATGGAATGCTTCCTCTACCAGAGACATGGACAAGGAAGAGGAGGTTCTCGTGGATGTGAGGTGGGCTGCAAGTCAGGTCCCCTGAGTGGGCAGGGGACTGCGATGCATGCTAGACAAACAGCTAGACAAACAGGGGCCTCGAGCATGTGAGGAAGGCAGAGGACGGCCACAGCAGCAGCCCGCTGCTAGGGAACCACAGTGGAAAGTTAATGGACAAGTGTCAGAAAAGGGAATCTCTCGAATTTCATTCACTTCAGAACAAACATTGACAAGGGGAGCAGACACCTAACATGCTTGTCACAGGCAAGACTCTGGAATACATTACTCATTCTGCTTCGCTTTTAAAAGGAATCCATGATCACAAGGAGTTAGCATGAGTTCACTGAGAAATAGCAATTTCACACTAAACCCTATTTCTTCTTTTTAAGAAATACTGGATTAAACCATGTAGTAGGTATTATGTTGTAGGGAAATTTTTGGCCAAAGATCAGAGAAGACTTTGCTCTTCTTGCCATAAATAAATCAATAGGCTTTATTTATGAGGCAGTGAGTGAAAAAAAAAATTACAATTCTAATAAGAAAAGATAACAAAGACCTTTTTAATAAATTCTAAAGATGGTATTAAGAACTACTCGGCCCTCTAGTAGAGAGATTTTCTGTTTGAATACTCTCAAAGGTGTAAGAAGAACTAGAGATCCTCCGCACCCTCTACTGTTACCTCTTTCTATAGCAATAGGAACAAAAAAAAGAAAAAAAGTTTGTGTAAAGCAGTGATTCTCAAAGTGTGGCCCCCAGATGAGGAATAGCAGCCTCGTTTGGGAACTTGTTAAAAATGCAAATTCTCAGGTACCACCCCAGACATCCTGAATCAGAAACTTTGGAACTAGAGCCTCAAAGGCTGTGTGTTCATAAGCTCTCCCAGGGATTCTGAGTTCAGCTCACCCAGCTAGAGAACTCTGCTCTTCAGTAAAGCTCCAGGGACACCGTGTGAGGCCTGTGTAACTTACCATGAACAGCGGCATGCCCAGTCCTGCCATACTCAGCTCTTAAGCAATAGTTCAACAATTCTTCTTCATCCACTGGTGAAGAAGCATTTCCCCTACCTAATGGCAAGGAGGCTCTGGACCTTGCTTGCTAGACTAGAGTTAGCTATTTGGGTGTGTTGAGATGTCTTCTAGAAAATGAAGGGAAATTAGGAAAGAATTCAATCACAATTGTCTAGGTCAGTAACTAGTTGAAAGATGGAACCTCTAATATTCTACTGATGGAGCAATGTCAATCTAAACAAAGGACTCCACAGTGGCTCATGGTTCTGAACTGCCTTTTTGAGTTACATGTATTAGTAGTAACTTAGATAAAAATTTCAGTGGTTCATCTCTCAGATTAATTAATAAGGCAATAAGTTTTTTATGATATTGTCTAACAAATTTAGGCTGAAATAATGATAAACTGCTTCAAACAACTGGTAGGAATAAACGATTTTTTAAAAAACATTTGGGACTCTAACACCAATAACATTGTATAAAAGTGGTAAAGCAAGAAGTATTCCAGAAGCTAAATTTCTGCAGAACTCCTGATGGTGCTTACTGACACAAGATCTTTAGGAGGAATTACAAGATGTGGCAACCACAATTTTGACTTCAGTAGTTGGTTACCATAAAAGAACAATTGGATCTTGAATGAAGAACGTTGTTTGTGCTGCACTCTGTCCTGACAAATCACACTTGAAGAATTACACTCAGTGCTGGACACTGTATTTTAAGTGGTATAGGAATCAATGGGATCTCATTCACAGGGAGAAGAACAAGGAATGGAAGATGCTCGAAGCTATGTGTTAGGAGGTAGCCTGAAAAGAGAAGATTCAGGGGACCTTGCCCAACATCTTGAAGTTCTTGAAACACACTACTGCAGGACCAGATTTGTTTGGTGCAGCCACCACAGGTAGAGCCTGGACAAGGAAAACTGTGAAGACAGGCTTCCATTCAACATAGGAAAGATTTTTCCTAGAAACATAAAGTTTTCCTCAGGTTGTAGGAAACTCTGTTGTTCAAGTGTTTAAAATTTGGAAGAGGATTTGGGGGATGATGTTGTGGGGATTCAAGCAGAAAAAAAATAAGCCCCGATGCAAGTCTGCATATCAATAAGTGTCCTGGTAGCTGATGGAGAGCACATCAGAAAAATATCTAAACCTTGCCGAACGCTTACTGTGTCAGGCATGGTTGTAGGCACTTCGTAGAATCACTCATTAATCATCACGATGATCCTATGAGGGAGGTACTATTATTGTCTCTACTTTACAGATGAGGAAATCAAAACACAAAGAGTATGAATAATTTACCCAACACTATATAGCTAGCACATAGTTGAGCTGGAATTCAACCGAGGCAATCTGGCCCTGAGACCACACCATGACACCCTGCTCTCCATCACAGAGATGAGCTCTGGCTGGTCCTCAAATGTCCACAGGTCAAACAGGCCAAGTCCTGTCATGGGTAAGATATGGGCACATCCATATCCAGATACATAAACATACATGTATATGTAAGCATGAGACCCTTCCTTAAGTGTGATGCACAATCCTTGCCCTAAACAAGAAAATCTTGGTAGGAGTCATTATTAAGCCTGTAAATGCATGCCAAACAGAGGGCAGGCACCTGCTGCTTTTGCCTCCTTGAGGGTTCTGCCTTTGCTTTTCCCCCTCCTGGAGCACTCTTCCTTGTGCTCCTCCAGAGACAGGCTCCTTGCTAGGGAGGCCTTTCCTAGCCATCCGTTCTTCAGTGATGTTATCCTGATCTATTACTTAATGCTTCTTCTTGTCGTCTTGTATCCTCTTATTTATTTACTTTTTATTGTCTACCTCTCCATTTAGACTATACCTGAATGTATGAAACCTAGATTTCATTTGAATTAGTAACTGATTGAAAGACTGGAACCAAAGGGTAGTGATGAACAGATGTGATTACACTGTTATTCGGTACACTTTGATTATAGTCTTTCAAACAGTCACTACATATTTAACAGATGTTTATGCAAGCGTCTGTTAAATACTTAGTTGAGTACATGAATGAATCAATGAATGAGTGAGCTCTGAAAAATCTATAGGGTTAAAGCTATTTCCTTCACTACTGCCAAAAAAAAGAGTAGAAAGAAAATGGAAAAGAACAAGTGTTGTTAAGGATGTGGAGAAATTAGAATTCCTGTGAGCTGCTGGTAAGAATGTAAAATGGTGCAGTTACAATAGAAAACAGTATGACGGTTCTTCAAAATTTTATAAATAGAATTACTATGTAATTCAGCAATTCAGCTTCAGAGCTTATGCCCAAAAGAATTAAAAGCAGTGACTCTCAAGATATTTGTACACTATGTTTATGGTATCATAATTCATGATAGCCAAGAAGTGGAATCAACTCCCTGTATTGTATATTGACATATTGTATATTCCATATTGTGAATGTGAGTGAATATACAATATGTGGCATATACATACAATGGAATATTTTTTGCCTTGAAAAGGAAGGAAATTCTGACACATGTAACAATATAGATGAATCTTGCATACTTTATGCTAAGCTAAATAAGTTAGACACAAAAGAACAAATACTGCATGATTACACTCCTATGAGGTACTTAAAGTAGTCAAATTCATTGAGATAGAAAGTAGAATGTTGGTTTCCAAGGCCTTGGGGAAGGGAAGAATGGGGAGTTGTTTAATGGGTATAAACTTTCAGTTTTGCAAGATAAAGAGTTCCGGAAATGAATAGCGGTGAGGTTTGCACAAGATTGTGAATATACTTAACACCACTTAACAGTAAACCTAAAAATGGTGAAGGTGGTAAGTTTTGCCACCTTAAAATAGTGCACATTTTACCACAATTAAAAAGTAATAATACAAGTTGAACATTCCAAATCTAAAATCCAAACTGGTCCAAAGTCCTAAACTTTTGAGCACCTACATGACTCTCAAAGGAAATGTTCACTGGAGCATTTCAAGTTTCAGATTTTTAGATTTGGGATGCTTAGCAGGTAGATATTAATGCAAGTATTCCAAAATCTGAAAAAACTGAAATCTAAAATACTGTAGATCCCAAGCATTTCAAATAAGAGACACTTAACCTGTAATAACTTAAAAGAATATCTTCCTCATAAGCCAGTGAAGGCTTTATATTTTTAATGTGTGTAAAATCACTACTTTTTTCTTTGACAGGGATTCATGAGTAAATGTCCTGGGAGACAGACCCATCTTTCATGCAGTTAGCATCTAACATTTGCCTCCTTCTAAATTCTGCAGAACTTTGGTTATGGCCTTACCAACTCGAGTTCTCTTGGCAACTTTCTTGCCTGCAAGAGTGAGGATGAAGACTCCAGGAAAGATGCTTGCCCACCATACTTTCTCACTTAAAGGGCACATTTTTCCAGAATGAATTCAGACCAACAAACTTGTCAGTATGGAAATCTTTCCTCTCTTCTTCTGCATATCTATTTGCCCTGCTAATTGGCATTAATTTTGAGGTCACATAACAGCCACTGCCTATGCATATAGTATTTCATTTTCTATTGTCTGAGTAAGTATAAAGAATCTCATGTTGGGATTAGTTTCTTCTTCATCTGTTCAAGGAGAGTGAATGCTGTTTGAGTCCCATAAGATAGATCCGTCAGCATAAACTCAGTGTTACCATTGCTCACATGGCCTGGGACGGGTGGCACTGTCAGAACATGCTCACTGCTGTTTGGTCAACCTGCACATGTTATAGACTGAACAGCAAATGCCCTGGTGGATGTTGGCCTTGGACCCCCTGCTGTGGGTACATGTACTTTTGCCCACACATTGTCTCCTGGCATCCTGTACCTGAGAGTGTCTACCTGTGAAACAGCTAGAAGTGGATTCTTCCCATCCTGTCTTTCCAGATCTGCCCTGGCTTGACCTTCTTTCCATCTGTTCATCCTGCCTTGGTGGGGTGCTCTTTCTGACCTTACTCCTGGCCCCAGCCCCACATATTGTATGTAGATATCATGTTGTGTTTTTTTTATTTTCCTGTTATAGCTCCTCTTTAGTTATTTGGCATGGATGTGTCCCCAAGGCTTCATAGCAGTGACATCTGGCACACAGCTGCTGGGCAGGAGTCCACCTTGCTTGTTCTCTCCTGAGGGCCTGTCAGCTCCCATCTTTACCATCTGTGTCACTCTGCCCCCTTCCCCCTAGGACACATTCTTGCCTGAGTTACAGAGGGCTTAGAAGTTGAGGAAGAGGTTGGGCTCCTATCCCTTTCCATCTCAGACCTTTTCTGTCTTGACCTTCCTCTTGGATGCTTAGGACAGGGCCACAGCTCTGGCTGATGTCACCATGCACCCCCCCGCTCTGCAAACACCCAGGAGCGCTTTCCATTCTTGATGAATGGGTTTCTGAAAACTCCATAAAAAAGTAGCAAATTAACTTTCAATTAGTTGTTTCTAAGGCAAAAATGCTTGAGAGGGCTTCTCACATTCTGTGTCTATTCTGCACATTTCGGGAAGAAAGCCTTATTTAAGGCTACGTAGCTGCTGCAGTTCTCAGCCCTCCTTCTGATTTGGCTAATTCCCCTCTGTGCCCATCTCCGCTAGGGCCGTTCATCCACTGCTCCGCAGGGGCACACTTGCCTGTGCATCCATCTTCAAAAACAGTTGGCGAAAATGTCCGTTCCGCTCCGCCTCTGCTAGCTGAAGAGACAACACTGTGTGAGTGTGTTAGCCTGCTTATTTCTCATTGGCTGTTCTTCCCTAGAAACAAGCCATCTCAAATGGAAGTCTGTTTCATTGTTGAACAGAACAAGCAGAACAGAGAAGATCCTCACTCTGTGACTCTCCCTCTTTCCCTGGCCAGCAGAGAAACTTGCTGGAGAATCTGATCAGCACAATTAAGTGACTAAAACCATCCAACTTGTTGTCTGGCTTTGCACATGGCCACCCAAGCCGTTGCCTGGACCTTGCAGAGCACATGCATGTTTTCTCAAACTAACTCTCTTTTGTCTTGTGTTGATTAAATTTGAGAAAAGTCATAATTACTGGGATATAAATGTGTTCAACTGTGGAAATCCTGTCCTTAGAACAATCTGGCGTAACCTCCTGTAGTCAATCAAGGGCTTCAAAGAAAGCACTGGGGGCATCTAAAGCGACAACAGTTGCCTGACAAATTGCCATTTCAAATCCCTTTGAACTAGAAGAGTGAACTTAATAGCTTTCAGCCATTGATTGTTATTCTTTAAACGGGACTTTTCTTCTTGTCTTTTGAGTCGTCTGCTAAGCCCTGCTTCTGCAGCCTTGGAGACTGTTTTTGCTTCCAGTTTAGGTTAAAACTGAGATATTTCATACTATTTAGTGGCTACCATCAGAATTTTGCCTTTGACTGGCCAAGTCAATCATGGTGCTGGAGGGAATCCAAGAATGTCATCATTACCAGTGGGGACTGCTGGCAGCAAGCTATGCTAGAGCCGAACACACTCCTGTTGAAGAGGCAATATTAAATTAGCATTGGATATAGAGTCCTGGCTTAAGTCACCAGGATCTCACTCCTGGGCTACAGAACCAAGATGGATGGAGGACTGTTCTGAGCCAGACATTTTAGATATAAAGATGAATTCCATTTAATCTCTAAGACCACACTTTCAAGCAGCACTCTCCAATAAGATAGCCACTAGTCGTCTGTGGCCATTTAAATTTAGATTAATTGAAATTAATTTAATTAATAAAATTTCATTAATTAATTAAAATTTCACTTTTATTGAATGAAGAAGCTTTCATTGAAGGAGCTCTGGTAGCTCCTTCCCTTCTGTATTAGTCCATTTTCATACTGCTGATAAGGACATAGCCAAGACTTGGTAATTTACAAAAGAAAGATGTTTAATGAGTCCTAACAGTTCCACATGGCTGGGGAGGCCTCACAATCATGGCGGAAGGCAAAGAGGAGCAAGTCATCTCTTACATGGATGATGGCAGGCAAGAGAAGAGAGCTTGTGCAGGGAAACTCCTGTTTTTAAAACCATCAGATCTTGTGAGACTTATTCACTATCACAAGAATAGTACGGGAAAGACTCAGCCCCATGATTCAATTATGTCCCACCAGGATCCTCTTGTGTTACCTGGGAATTGTGGGAGTTATAATTCAACATGAGATTTGTGTGGAGACACAGTCAAACCATATCAGTTCAGTAGATACACCTTAGTTCCTCAGCCTTAGTAGACACATTCCATGTGCTCAACAGTCAGAGGTAGCCAAAGCCTACTGTACTGGACAGCCCAGATATGCTGCTTCTGTCATCCCAGAAGCTTCTATTGGACAGGCTGCTGTAAAGTAGGCTTTATTGTTTTCACTGTTCAGATGGAAAAGATGAGAGGCAGAGAAGCTAAATGATACAACTAAGGTCACTTTGCGAAACCCCTGGAGTTAGGAGTTCTCCACTGGCTTCATTCCACACACCCTCCTGCCACAGGGCCTCTGGCACCGTGTCCTTCCCTGGCCTACTCTTGACTCTTCACCTGGTTAACTGCTATTCATCTGTCAGCTCTCAGGCCAGTGCCACTTTCTTAGATCACGACCCCTGACCTGTGTCTGGACTCACTATCTCACCTTTTATGATCTTCTCAGTAGGTACTTCTTTTCCTTGTGATAACTCTGAGCAATCCCACTGGTTTCTTGACTAACGTACGAGAGGGAGTTTTTGTGATCAGTTTATTTTGTAAATACATACATACACATATAAATACACATATGCATGCCCTTACATCCTTTCATACTCTATGTGGTCAAGCTGATTGGGCTGTTAAAGAGGAGTTCCAGCTAGATTTAAATACGATCCTTGATGCAAGACTGACAGTTTTCTGCCTCTTGTCAGCAAAACAGTTCACAACTAACTCCATGCATTGCATAAAGGTTAGTATTCACACTTAAACTTTGTGTTTTCAAGCCAGCCATCATCCTAGACTCTTTTCTCACTAAAGGCACCTGTAGCAAGTGTTGTCAGTGTCCATCTGTTTTATTTTCTTTGGCCTGGTTATTCCCACTTTAGGGCAGAATTTCAAGCACCTTTTTACCTGAGTCTGTCTCTGGAGCCTTGGAAGATAACTCTGAAAACAGAGCCAGCTGGAAGTGCCCTGGGACAGCCCTTAGCCCATGACTGATGGGGTTTGGTGGTCCCAGGCCCTCAGGCTGGATAACTCCAGAGCACATGCTTTTTGCTGTTTTCTAACTTTCTTCACAGCATTAAGTTCTGATTACCTGTGGTAGGAACTTGCTTGCTAACTCTGGTATCTTCTTCCATTCTGTGCTGTCCATTTTCACACTGCTGATAAAGACACACCCAAGACTGGGCAATTTAAAAAAGAAAGAGGTTTAATGAGACCTAACAGTTCCATGTGGCTGGGGAGGCTTCACAATCACGGTGGAAGGCAAAGAGGAGCAAATCACATCTTACCTATGGATGATGGCAGGCAAGAGAAGAGAGATTGTGCAGGGAAACTCCCTTTTTTAAAACCATCATATTTTTGTGAGACTTATTCACTATCACAACAACAGCATGGGAAAGACTCACCTCCATGATTCAATTACTTCCCACTAGGTTCCTCCCATGACACCTGAGAATTGTGGGAGTTACAATTCAAGATGAGATTTGGGTGGGGTCCCAACCAAAGCATATCACCTTCTCAGTCTCACTTCCACATTCTCCTCCTGGGACTCTCATGGAGTATCTCTCAAATAAATGACTTTCACTTTGATTCTCTGATCATAAGTAGCTTGCAATATAGTCAAACACCACGACACACAGACTCCCCATATAAAAAATAATAAATAACATGAGGAAAGCAAGGAACAGGGAAATATGTATTGGGAGTCTGTTCTGTTGGGCTTCTGAGATACAATACTTCAGTGAAGTCTGTATCTTCATACTGTGTATGAAGACTTCCATAAACAGCCTTGTCAAAATATCAAGGTCATGTGCCTGAAGAAGAAACTGTGGCTTAAGTAATTCAAGTAATAACTTAAGTAATTCATACTTAAGAAACTGTGGCTTAAGTAATTCAAGTAATAACTTAAGTAATTCATACTTCAGGATCACAGTATGTCCTAGGGCCAGGGTTTGAATCAAATTCTGTGAAACCATCCCAGTGATCTCAGCTCCAATGGCTATGTGATATTATTAAGTAGAAATATGCCATACAATTAATAGGTGATCAGACGAGGAGGGAATGTTCTGGGTTGGAATGACCAGATGGTGTTTCTTGGGATTCCTGGCCTGGGGGATGCTTTGGTGAGTGGCCAGACAGTCTTCCAGGAAGCAGGATCCACCTATGCAGAAACTCAGAGGCCAGAAGGCACATTTTGGCTTCACATGTTTTCATTTGTTTCTGAGCATATTTTGCTTTTAGTTTCTCAGATCTTAAGAATTTAAAAATAACATATGTTGAAATACTTATCTTCTCTGCTGTTGCTTTCGGGGTTCCTGAATTAACACACATTAAAAGGAGATGCGTCTTCGGGAATTCATGAACCAGTTTTGAATAAAACATAAAAGAGGATAGTTGTTATTTTTAGAATTGTATAAAGAAAACAAAGCCAGTTTGGGTCATCTCCTCATCTTTAAAACATTGGAGTGAAAGCAAAAACATCGCTTCCATTGGGAGTGGTAGAAAGGCTCACCTCAGCAAGTGTTTTGTGGCCAGCGCCAACTGACAAATAGTGTGTGCCACTGAGCCTGTGTTCTGTCATCAGATGGCTGCGAAAGCAGGTAGCTTAATTAACATTGTAAGAATGGTCCGTCAACAAGAATAAAAGACTATTTTCTTAATTTTGCAGCCCCACTGGCTGTCTGAGAGATGGGCATCTCATTTTAGCCAGCAGAACAACTTTAGCCAGCAGGCAGAAGAGTATGCCTACTCTTCTCTTCAGAGTCCTTAAAATTAACACATCTAGATCCTAGGATCTTCAACAGATTTAAAGTAATTCAGAATGCAATTACTATGCCAGAGAGATAGCACAGCCCATCTTTGCAACCCCAAAAGAAAGCCAGCCCTTTGTCACAAAGGAGTTTCATTGTTTTTTTTTTTTTAACTTTAAGTTCTGTGATACAAGTGCTGAACATGCAGGTTTGTTACATAGGAATACATATGCCATGGTGGTTTGCTGCACCTATCAACCCGTCATCTAGGTTTTAAGCTCCACATGTATTAGGTATTTATCCTAATGCTCTCCCTCCCCTTTTCTCCTACCCCCTAACAGACCCAGGTATATGATGTTCTCCTCCCTGTGGCCATGTGTTCTCATTGTTCAACTCCCACTTATAAGTAAGTATATGTGGTGTTTGGTTTTCTGTTTCTATGTTAGTTTGCTAAGTACACACGCACACACATATGTTTATTGCAACACTATTTACAAGAGCAAAGATGTGGAACCAACACAAATGCCTATCAATGATAGACTAGACAAAGAAAATGTGGCACAGATACACCATGGAATACTATGTAGCCATAAAAAAGAATGAATTCATATCCTTTGCAGGGACTTGGATGAAGTTGGGAGCTGTTTTAAGTTGAGGTCCCTGAAAGGAAAATCTGAGGTGGAGATTCTTATGCAGGTGATTGATTGAGGGGTTCCCATAGGAGACACATGGAAGGGAGTGGGGGAGGACAGAAAAAGGGAAATGACAAGCGTGTGTCATCTTGTGAAATGGGCCTGAGCCAAGTCCCAAGGGGATCTGTTTTGGAGCACAGCTGCACAGGAGAGTCTGGGTTGCTTAAGGCAGGGACCTGGGCTTTCATATACTGCCTCAGGCCATCAGGGCTCTGGGTGCTCCAGGGTGGAGAGGCATAGCTCAGAGGTCCTCTGGAGAAGTCACTGCTGAGAGTCTTCATAGCAGCTCCCAGAGCAGCCAGAAAAAGGCCCCCGGAGATTCTGGCCAGCCTCCCATAGCATCTGCTCCTAGATGCTCTGTGCATACTTCCCTACTTCTCCCTGGTCCTTCAGCATGCCGATGGGGGCGGGGTGGGGGTCTGATCCCTCATATTGAAATCTTTCCATGAAAGTCTGCTCTCTGCCCAAGGAAACCTGAGCTCTTTCCCAGAAAGTGACCTCCTTCACTCTCCCCAAAGTCTGAGTCTTGAAGGGTGGCCCAGCCCAGTGTGAGCAACCTGGTTGTTGTCCTACACCCTTACATCACGGTGGACAGGGAGCTTTATTCACATAGGAGATGTTGAACACACTTGCTCCATTTGAGTATTTTTCCTCTCTCTCTATTACCACTAAAGAGAACTTCAGCACTGTTGAGCCCTCTTTGACCTGCATTAAAGAGGGCACACCTCCTAAGGACAAACTTTACAAATTCTCTAGAGATGATAAAGCCCAAACCCATACTGAATAGCAGCTAGGTTTGAAATGAGCAGGGTGTCTGCGGCTGCCTTGCAGTCATAGCACTGAGTGCCACAGCTGATATCTTCCCCACTCCTTCAGGGGGCTTCCAGCATCCCCTGCCCCCACCCCCGAAAACATTGGCTTCTGATTGCAGTCTCTCTGTTTCCCTCTGGGAAAATACTGTTCTTGGTGAAATTCTTACTAATTATGCAGCTTGCCTCTTACTGTATTGGTGTAATAATGATAAGCTCTGGCATCTGTGTAGAAAGAGGGCATCATGAGCTTCTGTTCTTGTTAAGATGGCTCAGGAGGGCTGATATTTTGGGGCTCCATTCATTTAACAAATACACACGAACTATGTCTTCACTGTATCTCTGAACAAGAAAGTAGAGAGGCTAGAAGGGAAGGAGGGGGAAAGCACAGAAAAAGGTTGGGGCTGAAGTGTGGCAGGAAAAGCTTCAGAGTGCTTTGAGGAAACTTCAAAAGATTTTAACAAGTGTGGATGTGGGTAATAAATTTAATTCTTAAAATAGTAAACAGAAACTCTAAATGGAATGCCTTTTGAGTTACTCTACAGTGACTAGGCTGAGGGTCTTTGTGTTCACATCATGTGGAGAGTGTATCAGGTGGAATGTGGATTATTGTCATGTGGATTTAGGTACACACATATACATACAAGTACACATGCGCATGCATACATGATACATATATACAAATACATATGTATGTGTATCATCTTATTTAGTCTTCAACTAATCCTATGATCTAAACTTTTCACTTTGTAGAAAACCAGGACTTCATGATATTAGATAGCTGTGCACTTTTCTTCAAATTCCATACTTTTCTCAGACCGTTCTTCTGACATCTCTTGATTTGCTGAGAACCATCATTCTCCCTCAAAAACTTTCATCCAAATCGTGAATATATTAGATAGGGTGTTTCAACAGCACTGTATAGGAATCCCAACACAAATGGCCTTAAGCGAGGATATAAACGTGCTGACGTGTGGAAATAGCCGATCGTGACGGGGCAGCAGCAGGACGAGTCTCTCAATGAGCTGTCACAGCGTGCCCTCCACTGCTCGGCTTCACGCTGATTTATGCTTAGGCAAGCTCTGGGCAACGGTGGATTAGAACAGATGAGAGAATCTGGATTGGCCTTGGCAGCCACCTCCCATGGGGAGAAATCAGATGTGAAAACTGTACCCTGAGCCTCTGCAGCTTGCAAGCTGCATTACTTTTATACGAAATTCAAACAGTTGTGCTTCATTATCTCACCTTCCTTCTGATGCTTTTTCCTGAGCAAACCTCTAGACTTTCCTGCAAAGCATGAAGAAAGTTTGATCTGCCCCCACTGATCCTTCACTCCATGCACATGTGTTTTTTCTAATTATAATGGAGAGACAGCATATCCCAATAACCAGGGGTGTAGCCAGTCAAGTCTTCTCTTTGGCAAAGCCTTGATTATACTCAGTACAATATTTGATTCTCAGCTCTCTTGATGACTAACCGTTGTAGAAAGACAAAATAGAGCATGAGTCCACTGACTTCTCCCCTAGTACTGGCAGTCACTCCCACTGTGTGCTTGACCTAAACACTCTTGCCTCAATAACTGAATACATTTTTTCTACCAGCGAACCTTGACATCTTTCCACCACAATGCAATGGATTCCCTGCTTGGCCCATTAGTAAGTGCCACTCAGCAAAACTCACTTTTGTTTTGGAAAGCAGGGAGTGGGGCTTCAGGCGGGCCAGAACTAAGGAAAAGTTCTGAAAGATGATGAGTAGATGGGAACGTATTGAGAACAACACATCAGAACCAAGGGTCCTGCAGCCCCACCAAGGACTATGTGGACCTCCAAGCGAAGTGAGTTTCCCTGGAGCACCCCAGGGTAATGGCAAAGTCAGACACGGCGGGGTTGGCCAAGGGGACTGTGGGCAGTGAATCACCAAAGGGTAGCACTTCTGTGCCAGGCTCTGCTTCTCAGAGGGATGGACAGGAGAGGTTATACTTACGATGGGGTAACATTTGTAAAGTGTTGAGTGAACTTGCCTGGGGTCAGATCTCAATAGAACCTTGTTTCACAATCTGTCTTGGGGCTATACAATCTGAGACAGTGTCTCTATCTAATGCGCCATAGTGCAGGCACAAGCAAAGCCTGGAGGAGGAAACAGGTGACAATCAATCCTGCCTGGAATTGGGATTATAAGGTAAACTTCCCAGTGGTGGAGGCATCAGAGCTGAGGGAAGAGTGTTTTTTAGGGGGCTGTAAAGGTGAGAAAGGCAGCACATGAAGCAGAGAGTTAGTATCCATGAGCTTCCTCTTTTCAAATATTAGTTTTTCTATATACATACATGTACATATATATTTGTGTGTATCTGATGATATTTAAACTAACTCCATCTATTAATGTCTTCTCAAACTAAAGATGAAATATTGGATGTTTGATTTATTTCATCAAAGTGAAATGGATTTGGAGTTTTCTTCTCCTAGTTCTGCTCATGGTTATAAGGAATACAAGAGGAAAAAGAAGCACATATATTTATAATTCCAGAGATTCTTGCTAAAGATATAGGATATTTGTAATTGGAAGGTCCTTTATGGTTTAATGGAGAGGAGGGATGGGGTACGCATGGCAGTGAGTACCGATGTGTGGCCGAGACTGTGGGGAAAACCATACCTGTTAAGCCAGGAGAAGGAGTGGAGGGGAGTCCAGGAGCAGAGAAGCCTAAAGCAGAAAGGCTTGGCACTGCATTAAGGGAAGAGAAAGATTTAAAAAGTGATTTATCTTCTGCATGGCAAAGATGGAAGACCTGGGAAGAGTTGCTTTATGGAGACGTCCACTAACTATAGAGCCTTCAGCCCTAATAAAATCTCAGGAGAATTTTTCTGTGGTGTAAGATCACTCTGCTTGGTAACATATATGGCGATGTGGAGCAGGGCAGATAGGAACAATTCACACACACAAAAGGAGGCCTGGGAAAACCACCAAGCATGAAGCAGGCCTTTGAGAAGACACATTTCAAATCTACCTCTTCATGCGCCTGTTCCTCTCTCTCCCCTCTGCGTTGCTCCCTGGATTCTCACTTGCTTGAACAGCAATTCTGTAATCATGGGGCCCTAGCCCAGGGGCTCAGCAACTCCCCTTATCCATATGGATCCGAAGGCTAAAGCAGGAGATCTGTAACATGCTGGGGGGCAGAGTCCCAGAACTAAATCTCCATCACATGTAGTTCCCACATGGAAAGGGGGACTGCGATGCTCAACCTGGGGAATGGCCTGAGCTAGGAGACACATGAAGCCCTGAGATAGCCACAGAAAATTTATGCTGGGACATCAATTTCTCACAAAAATGTCCAATACATAGTTGACAGTTTTAACTGGTAATTTTAATGTTTAAAAATACTAAAAATATATGCATGAATTGTAAAAAAGTATGCAATTCATAGAGATTTGAGAAATACACTTTAAAATATTACTAGTGGCAGGCTACTTTGGACTAAGTCCATAGGACTCTAGGAAATATACATCCAAACTCTTCTGATACTAGAAGAGGAATGATCTGGTTGAAAATTCTGAGAAACACAGTACCTTGGAGAAACATTGGGTCAGGGGCCTAGCTGCACTTTCTGTATCTGTCCCTTAATTATGTGAGGTTATTAACTGGCTTAATTCCTTTTTAAGTTAAATGAAAATAATGAATATGTCTGTTATATACCATATCTTGGGTCTGCTGAGATGAATGAAATCCAGGCTGTGCTTCTCTGGGGGACACAGGCAAGTTAGTGTCTGTAGAAGGCACTGTCAGCCCTTGGACCACACTGGAGGTCCCCACTGGCCATTTCAGGATCTCTCTGCCTGGAAGCATCCTCTGGCTGAGGGCAGTGCTTTGCCCAGAGTTTGAAGGGACTGGAAGTGCCAGACAGTGTATGTTCCAGTAGCAAGCCCCCCAAAATGAGACACCACAGTTGGTAAATGCACCAGGTTTCCTGCTCTTTACTGCCCTGAGGTGTGTCCTTCTCAGGCTATGCATGGGGTCCCAGTGGGATTGAGCCCTCATTGTGCACAGAGAGAACCTGCTCAATTTCTCATCCTTTATAGATTTCCATCCCTCCCCATATCCCACTGGTGGTTCCCAGGGTTGACTCCCATGTCAACTGCTGTCATTAGGAATCCTTGTCTTAGGATTTGCTTTTAGGGATGGATGACAAACTAGGACCGAACCTGTATGTCTGATACACCATGAGAAGCTGTAATGGAAATGCTGTGAAAATCTAGAAGTCCAAAGAGAAAATAACAAATTCCATAGTAGGGGGAAGAGATAGAGCGAGGGACCAAAGACAATTTCCTGGATGTGCCCTTATTGCTCAGCAGAGAATGGTGAGCTGGAGTTAGCCAGAAGGCTGCAGTGATGAGAAGGGTACACAAAGCAGAGGGCAGAGCACACGTGAGGCTATGAGGCCTGAGAGCAGCAGAATCCTATTGCAGACTCGTTTTTTTTCATCTGCATGATGGGGCTATAGGGCCAAATAACCTTATAGAAACTGCTTGTCTCTGATATACTGTAATTCCAGCTCTAACTTTCATTCAGGGGAGCAACTGGAGGCTGAGACTGTGAATGATCAACCTTGCCAAGAGTCCCTCAAAGAGTTCTGTCCAGCAACATGAGCTGGGAGCCAAGGAGAAAGAAGGAGGGCAGGCAGGTGGAGGCCCTCTCCAAGGAGCCTGCTTTTAATTGAAGCCACATTGAGTGACAGGGCTTGGCTGATCAGAATGCATAGGGAGGGGTCAGCAGGGTACCCATCGTTGTGCTTTCCAGGGTGAAATTGAGTCTGGAAGACGAAGAGAAGGAAACTCGTGGTAGAACAATATATGAGAAGGCCCATTTCCAAATGAAAAGCTTGCCTCCAAAAAATTAGTGAATTAAATGAAATTATTAGCAGAAGGAGCCTAGATGACAGCTATATCTGGAGGCTCTGGGGTAGGGGGTGGGCAGAGATGGCTTCATACTGCTGTCCTTGGACTGGTCCTCCCTCATGAAGGAAATACTGCAATGCTTGCGGAGATTTTGCCACAGTGAATTTAATAGCCATGAGCCAAGGTGCAGAATTTATACAATATTGAAAAGGAAACTACTGGGATTTATTCAGGTGCATGCCAGATGTTGTGCTGGCAGTGGCTCCTCAAGGAGTGACTCTTGGAAATCAACTGCAGAGCCTGGAATCCCACACTCTTTTCCCCAGTTAACCCTTAGAAGACCACAGAGGCCAACCCTGAGATCATCCTTGGTCAAGAGGCACTGATGGTCATAGTATTTATTTAATGTTGCTGCATGCAGAGCTGTGGCCAAGGTACAACAGGCAACGTATTAGAATTAGCATGAAGTGTTTCCATGTTGTGATCAATTTGTTCACTCGGTGAAGTAAGTCCTACATACGGGATAGATGGTTGGTGACAACCTGAATGTTGAAATTCATTCGACTATTTGTAAAGGTCTTCTATCTGGAAAAATGTCAGATGTACCCCTATGTTTTTAGAGTTTAACATGTGTGGCTGGTGAGCTGGGACTGAAAGGTTACAAGAGTCAGGGGCCATGCTTTAAGCTCTCTCTACTCTCTCTCATTCTCAAAGGGCCCAGAGATGGATGCACACAGGAAGCGCCCAGTTGATGTTTTCTGTTTCTATTCCCCTTAGAGGATCTCATAGGCTGCATGGCTCTGTTCATGTCATGTGACATCTCTGGGCCTTGGTTTTCTTATCTGTAAAATGACTTTCCCAAGATGGAGTCTTCCCTTTTCTCTCTATGAAACACACATTAAATCCAAATCTGCCCTACAAAGGCAGCCACCACTGAAGGCAGACTGGCAGGGAGCACAGCTGGACTGGCCGTGAACAGCTCGCCCACTGTTGGCACAGCTGGCCGAAGAGTGCTCCTTGTGTGCCTCCCTCGTTTTATTTGGATGTGAGTCATGCAGCCTGGTCCCCACCCAGCCAAAATTACTACAAGGCAAGGATACACTTGAAAACTGGTGTCACTGACCACAGGAGAGGACAAGGCACTATGGCCTCAGCAAAGCCCCTGAACCTTAATGTTTGGATGATATTTGGAGTGAGTAGTTGCCCTCAAGAGATATATAGGCCAGAAGAAAGTTCAGAGGGTGCTCAGGAATTTGAAATGACAAATAAAATAATCATTAGAATTGAAAACCCAAAAAGGATTCTGTAATCAAAGAAAACTATTTACTACACAGCATTCATCAAGGCAAAGCTATCTGAGGCTGGGAAGTTCTGGTGTGTTGTGACATGAAGCCCTTGTGGAAAAATCAGAGTATATCACATCTATGGTTTTGTCTGTCCAGAACAGCACTTCTTGTCTTTCAGGTAAGATGTTTACTCCTCCTGTCTGCTTGTTTGTTGAGGTTGGAACTATTAATCATCATTCTCTGATACCCTGGACCCTGGTGGGCCCCTGACCCAGGCTGACCCAGTCAGAGTTCTCTATGATGATTGTAGCTAGAATCAACGTGGAGGGTCCTATTTCCTCACTGGTCCCAGTATTGGGAAGGGGCAGGTATCATGATTCCAGAAGAAGCCATTACTCCGACTTCACTCTGACAGTCAGCCAGGGAAAACGAGGCAAACACCAGAGAGAAGCGGATGCAGGAAGCAGAGGACCAGTCCCCAGCCATCCTTAAGGCCAGCTCCACGTCCCTACCCACACTGCTTAGGGCTTCGGCTTCTGTGTTCATCTCTATTTTTAGTCTTTTCCTTTCAATGGCAGATGAAAGGCTCCAGACATAAAGCATTTGTAAACGAAAGAAGCCCTACTCTGTGTGTATGCACACACCTTCCTCAGAGGTACTGGAGCAGGAGCTTGCTACTTACTGTGTTCCTAAGTGTCTAGTTTATTTTGCTTCTGGCACAACGTGCGTCTCTGACCTAGGAATGCGGGAGGAGACAAGTATGTGGGTTTGCTCAGAAGAAAATAATACTGAACATGTTTTTGTGAATGAAATTTCTTTTGAAAAAGGGTTTGGAGAAAAGAGATTTTAGGTGTACAGCTGGCGAACTGGGGAAATGCAGCCTTCGGAGTAAAAACTAAGATGTGTACCAGAGAGCAAAGGGAGAGCTCTGGTTTTCTAGTGAAAGCTCCTGCCCAAGTTCCCAATCAGGTCAATCTATGCAAATGAACCCTGATTGGTCAAGGTAGCTGAGTCCTGATTGGTTGAAGCAGCTGAACCATGATTGGTTAAGGAAGGGCTGGGCCTCGACCAAGTCCCAAAGCTGAACAGAAGTGTCGGATTTCAGGGAACTCAAAGTATATGTGTGACCTCTAGTCAGCAAATAGCTACTTGGCTTTATTTTAAATTGGGGCCCAGTTAGACATTTGGGATCCATCTTTATGGACGGGCTCTTTCAGGTTCACATTTATTCACATCTTCTAATGAAATAAACTGTCTCTAGAACATGCACTTGAGCACTCCAATACTCAAGTCTCCAAGGTAGGTGAACCAGCCCAAGGGTCCTGTAAAATAGCCATCCTTCCAGGTGACTGTCAGCACATCAAGTTGGAGGTGCAGCTTCAGAAGAAGGCTAGATCTGCCTTTACCCAGTGAGTTACTATACAGCATTTGTCAAGGCTAATGCTGTATTATTTTAAGAATTTTCATATTATTTCAGTATTTTATTTTATATATTTCAATATTTTATTTTAGCATTTTCACAAAAATGAAATGAAGGCAAGAGAAAATATTGTCTCAATTGTATTAGATTAACCAAAACCATTAACATCGGAACTTAATGGAATGATCACTCATCATTTTAAACAAAATTTGAATCTACTTTGGTGACTTCCCCATAGGCCCAGAGGGTGCTGTCATTCGTGTCCTTGAACAGGGAACATTTCTCATAAGATTTCCAACTGGCAGATATGGAGGGGAAGAGAACATTCAGCAAATTATCTCCAAGAAACTAAGGACAGAAGTGAGTCACCCACACCTGATTCTTAGCCCTGAATCTCTTGGGTTCCTGAGCTCTGAATCAATAAATATTTGAGACTCTGGTCATTTTTTAGGACTTTTGCTTAAGCAACTTGTTTAACATTCAAGAAAGAAGCAAAGAGAATATTTCTCTGTTAATGAAAATTCATATTAAAGATTTTGAAGGCTTTCCACTGCTTAAAAAGTAAAGGCAGGACATTCCAAGGGGACCGAAGAGGTCGTCCATGGTACTGCTTCTTACAATTTCCAGCTGTATCTTCTTGCTAAATTTTATCTGTTTTCTGTTGTGCCCCTACCTCCTTTTGAGAGTTTGCTCCTTAGAATACAGCAAAATAGGAAAATTCTCTGCTGATGGTTGAAATATGAAGTAGTATAAGCAATTCAGAGGGCAATTTGGCTATCAGCTAGTAAAGTTCAACTTTATGAGATACCGTAAAACCCACCCATTTCTCTTCCAAAAATAAGCCCTAGAGAAACCTCCGCCTTGCACAAGGAGGAAGGTATGAGAATGATCACTGAAGCTTTTAAAAAATACTATAAAATCCAATCAAAATGTTTATTCATTGGTAATCAATAAACAAATAGGTGGTATATTTTAATTACTACACAGTTGTTAAGATAAATACACTAAATCTGCTTATTTTAGCATATGAATTTCTAACATCTAATGCTGAGAAGTAAAAGCAAGTTGAAAATCTTATGAATAAAATAATTCCTGATTCATGTAAACTTAAAAAAACAGAAAGCAATACGATATAAATGAGTACATACACATATGTTATAAACTTTAAAATATCATTTGAAAGGATATGAACCACCTTTAGGACAGAGGTCAGAGATCTTTTTGGTGAGAGAAGTCAGTGGGATGAGGGAAAGTTTCTGTATCAGCTAATATTGTATTATTTTAATGTCCTAAACAAATATGGCACCATTGTTTTCAGTATTAGTTTGAAAAATGTGAGTGTTGTTGATATGTTTGTAATATTAATCAAAAAACTATTTAAAATATTTTAAATATTTGATAATTCTAAAAAACTGTAAAAGAACTAAATAGAAATATAACAGCAAACAGAAAAAGATAGTGGTTGTAATATTAATATAAAATAATGTAGAATTAAAAAGTTAAATCATAAATGAAAAAACACTTTTAGTTTCCATCTTCTATTTTAATTTGCATCTTCTTTGGCTAGAATTTTATGAATTCTTTAACCTTTTATTATACTGTATGTGTTTTTATATACCAGCTCACAACCTTCATAGAATGAATGAACAAACAGAACATCCAACGCTTTTCATATCGGAATAATTGAAACAAGCCTGACATTAATCATAGTGCCTTTGAAGTGTGTTATATAACTTCTACTATCTTTGTAGTTGTTTTAATGATACAGAAAGGATCATTGTCCATCCTGGCTAATGGATCTTTCCAGACACTTAGGATACAGTCAGCAAGTCTTTTATCTAAAGATGGTAAATATTTTAGGCTTTACCAGTCAGAGGGTCTCTGTGTAACTTGATGCTGCTGTTTTAGTGGGAAAGTGGCCATACATAATATGTAAATGAATAGGTGTGCCTGTTTACTAATATGACTTTATTTATAAAAGCAGGCATCAGGTTGATTTTGACAAAGAGCCAGAATTTACTGCCTCTGACTTAACATACAGGAGCCTCCAAGGGATTTTATAAGCCATTCTGAGGAACATTTTGAGTCTTGTGCTCAAGGGAATGGCTTCTTCAATGACTGTACAAAATAAATTATTCCTCAGTTCTTTGCTTTACATGAACAAGAGCTTTGACTTCCAAAACTGGGTGAAATGAGACATTTTCTTGTATTTGTTTTTATTTTAGCAACTCTTTGTATGTGTAATTTCAGTTTTCTTATTTGAGAAAAGTGCATCATAATTTCCAGAGAATTCAAACTTTCTTTTCAGTTTTTAAATCTCTGAGTTGGATAAATCTCAGGGAGAATCTGCCCAAGAACTAGTGGAGACCAAACTGGAGATGAGAAAACACATCAACGGTGATTTACCCAAGACAGGATTTATTTATTACACCAACTACTGCAAGTCCTCCCTATACAGACTCCCACGGGGCAGACACATAGGAAGACAGCAAGCCACTCAACAACATGAATAGAAGGGGAGAAATGCTCATTCACTCCTTGTTTCTTTCATTCCTTTAACTCATATTTACTGAGCACTTACTATGGTCCAGACTATGTTGGTCATTGAAGACATGAAGCGAAGAAGACATTGTCTTTCCCTTAGGAGACTTACATTAGTATCTCTCCTCTAGAGATTTAGATAGAGAGTGTCAAATATGAAAACAAGGTAGGGGGCTCATTTAGCTAGCAGTTTTTACCCAGATTAACAGCTGATCAGAAAAGACAGGCAAAAGCACAATTCAGCTAGCATATTCATAAGCCAGACATGTAACAATTCAAAGCCATCTGATGGACATAAACATCAAAATGTGAGGGTTTGAGTATACTTACCAAAATGTTAATCCTACTGTAGAAATTCCTTCTACCTGGAATTCAAAAAGAACTTTTACTTGAATATTAGTAGAAGTACTTTTATGATTATTGCTTAATGTATTAGTACACCAGCTGACCTTAGGCAATTTGGTCATGCAAAACTCAGGGTTTTTTGTTGTTTTTGTTTTGTTTGTTTGTTTTTTGGTAGAAAATGGCAGCTTTTAAAGAGGTTAGAGATGGATGAGCATTGACTTCTCCCGCTACAACCTAGCTAGTAGGCTCTAAGGAAAGCTAATTTCAAAGAAAACTCTGACACACATTTAGCTCTTTTCAGTTAAGGAGCTGTTACCAAGCAAGCACAGAAGCATCTCATATAACTTGTTCTGTGAGCTCACTGAAGTCTCAGCCTTCTGTCCTGTTAGGTGCTCGGATCTTGCTTGGAAGGTCACTTGAGGTAGCCACCCCACAATTCCACAGAGGGGCTTCTGCTAACCATGTGAGCAGCTTCAGGCAGGCAGAGCCCTGGGGATTCCTGGCTGGATACAGAACCATAAAAAGATCAAGCTTCAGGCAAAATCACCAGATAACATTGATCCTTTGGTTGTTTAAACCCTGTTACAATACAAGGGAGTATTTCCGTAATATTTTAGCCAATCTGCATACTTTGACTACCTTAAATTTCACCAAAAGAGGACACTTTTTAAACATTTGCCAGCGTATTAAAAAGCCACAAGTTTCACTCAAATCTGCATGCTAATTAGACATACCTCAGATAGACACAGACAATAGGAGCTGAGCAATACTTGTTCCAGCAAAGGGGTTGCCTCTCTCCCCTGAGGCAAGTGTGCCTGCCTGGTTGAATTCTGCAAGGGCCTGAGTTGCAGCTCAACCCAAGTAATAGGCCTATAATCCCACAGCATCTGTGGTGCTGTATTTAAAGTAAATTGCAGCTGATACAATAATCAAGGAAGCACTATTACTTGCTATTAGTTATTAATAATAAAGTTAGTATTAATTACTATTATGGATTACTGTTTATGTTTTAGCAACTTATTTACATAAGTACTGATAATTTGGGGAAAGTTGTCATTTTTCTTAAGTGAAAATGAGAAGATAGGGCGTACTAGTAACCAAATGAAAGGAAATAACTGTTAAGTAATCCCTCACACAGAGACAGATGGATAGATAGATAGATAGATACATAGATCCTACTAAATCAAAATGGGTTCTAGGTAGGGTGGTTTGCAGTGGCTGTACCTAAAATATGACAGCATTAAATATTAATAGTGGTATCATCTTCATAAGTCTACTGGGAACAATGGGCAACTCTGAACCTAAAGCCACCTCCTGGTAGTCAATCTTTGTCTTAGCAAAATCTGAAAAAGTGTAACCAGACAAATAATTAGTGTAGTGAGTTCTTGTGTGTTCAATGCTTCACTCCACCACTGCATTGGTCTGCTGCATAGCCTCACATGGCTGGCAGGCACCGTGGTGCCCTTGGAGAAGCTGGGCAGGTGCTAAGCTCTCTGCAAGGCCATCCAGTTGGTGAATGGCTGAGCTGGATTCCAACCTGGTCCACACAGCCCTAAGTCCATGGTCTTTCTACCCTACTACATTGACTTTCTAAGGATTCTTGGCAAGTAAGAGGACAGCCAAGCTTACCCAGCTTTTCTGAGGCCATGTGTGGGTGTTGGCCATGACATACATGTTTCTGTGGTGCGTGTTGTTCTTGTAGATGTTCTAGGTGTGTTTGTACATCCCTTACTGTTCCCAAGGCTAGCTCCATGTCCTCCCAGAGTTAAGGGCATTTGAACTTAGAATAAGTAAATACCAATGTTTTGTAAGAGATCAGTCAATTAACAATTTGCTATAGATCTTTTTGTTCTCTCTCCTTAAGTTCTCATTTCTAAGCCCTTTCTCACAGAGAATGAGCTCATTATTTCCGGTAAGATTGAAATTTACTATTTTTTATTGTGCACTTTCTCAACTTCCTTTATTTCCAGTTCAGATTCTTTCTATTATTACTGACCCCTTCTTTGCCTGCCATATTTGAGGGATAAGTACCTCTTTCCTTGTCAAAGTGAAGCCTTTGTCCTTGAACTCAGCTTTCTTTCCTTTTTGAGACCATGGGCTATATTTGTATTAGTGTTCATTCTTCAATCTTCATTTTTCTTTTGGATGCTTCTCCTTGACCTTTGAAAGATGATAGCCCCTGATATAAAGCAGGATTCCTTCTACCCTGTGACTTCCTTCCTCTGCTTTCCCCTCTCTAGTCTTTCTGTCCCTACACATTTTGCTATCAGCCTTGCTGGGGGCTGGTGCTCCGTCTTACTCACTGATAATCTTCCACCCTCCCGTTCCTGCTCAGGTCGCTGAGTTTAGACTGAAGATACTCAACAGGCACCTTGTTTTTGTGCTTGCCTGAATTTAGCTTTTTTTGATATCAATTTTTAAAAATGGGTTTGGACAGCTTGAAAGGGGAGTGCATATTTATGGCTTGTTCACTGCTGTAGAGTCAGCATATAATAAATCTGTGGTCAACATTTGTAGAATAACGTTGTATTCTTGTAATTTTCCATTTGTTTGTTCCCCCTATCTTTGCATCATGAGCTTCTTGAATATGGGGCTATATTTTACTTACCTGGTATTTCCAGCATTTAGCAACCACAATCCACCAGGTGTCCCAGGAGCTCTATACATGTATATTAAGAGGTCTACATGTCCTGTTAGATGTGTTGAATTCTACCTACACATTAGTTACTGCTTCAAATAAAGAAATGAAATTAGTTTGGTAAGACTTGTTTTTAATGAACATATATTGAGTCTTACACAAAAGTACTTTCCTTACTGAGACACTATTTTTTAAAAATCACACTATAAAAGTAATCTTTTAAATAACTACATAACAGTCTCTCACAAAAATACACTATCACTAATTTAACTAATGCCTATTGTTGAGCATTGAGGTTACTTTAAATTTCTCTTGGTTTTAAAATCACAGTCATGAACATCCTTTATATAAATCCTTGACTATCTCTGACTGTTTCTTTAGAATGCTTAAGGGTGACTTATTTCATTAATGAGCACTAAAGTTTTAAGGATAGAAAGATTGTACCAATTCACATTCTCATCAGCAGAGAATATGATAATGTGCATGAAAATGTACATTTACTTTGGTTTGTTTTTAATAACCAGTGTAATATTTTGTTGATTTTAAATAATCAATTTTAATATTTTAAGCAGCATGAAATCATTGAATAAAAGACTGGATAAGAAATGAAAAGAAAAATGATGAAAGTAAGACTAAAACAACCAGATTGTTACCAAATATGTAAATAGTTGGTATCATGAAATAGTACTTCCCTGATTGCTTTTCCCATTTGGTTTGGCTTTGCTGGTGGTGACGAAGCAACCTTGCAGGGGTTTCCTGGGTGCTCCCGGAACAGGCCCACGTGGGCCCCTCGAGAGCAGAAGTTTCCTGCCATGCTCCCCGCTGGATTCACAACACTTGACATCATACTTGACAGGTGGTAGGCACTCAATAAGTACTTGCTTAGTGAATAAATTAATGAAGGAGAGAAATAAGGAAGCCTGTGTCCCTTCTTTCTTTCCCTAGATCCCACTTTGGGCTCTGGGAATCACAGGACAGAGTCAGACAACATGTTTTACGTTTTTAAAGCCGCTTATAAACCTAAAGCGTGGCTGGCTGTTCTTCCCTGCAGCCAGCTCAGGCCATGAATGGGCATCATCACAGAAGAGGCTACAGAACACTTGCTCCTGTGTGTGGTGGCTGGGCCTGCATGGAAATGCAGAGCACCTGAAGCCAGGCCTGCAGGGACACAAGGTGTACATTTAAAAATTAGAAATAAACAGCTAAAAATGTACTATAAATTAAACAACAACAATTTGAGCACCAGACAGAATTTCTGTCTGTTGACAGAAAACAATTTCTATTACAGAAATTTATAGACAGGAGGAATCTGTGTACTGGGGAAGAGAAACTGAGATTGATCCCAGAAACATGGTCTGGTACATAATAGATAACATACACGCATGTGTGTGTGCATGCATACACACGCACACAGGCACACACACACGTACACACATACACACACGTGTGTGTACACATGCTGAATCAGTGTCTGCATAAATGATGGATGAATGGTGATGTCTAGATAGAAAGACAGGAGAACCTCACAGTCCGCATCCAAAAAAGGCAGAGAGCCTTGATGTTGGGCACCTTTACAGTACCTCCTCAAACAGGAGTTAAATGTTGTACTGCTAGTCTGAGTCAGGAGCAAGACTGAAATTACCATGGCGGCATTTCCATTCCCACCACCACTAACATCACAGACACATTCACAGCCACACTACTGTAGATTCGTCCATGCGTCCCACAGAACGACAGGTGCATGGAGGTGACCGCATAGATCAGCAGCCCCACCACAAGCCCTGGCCAGATCTCTCTGCTCCTCTGTGCTTCCAGCTCTAGCTGTCTTGCTGCCATGGCACTGGGCAGTCCCACCTGGATGTCCTCTTCACTGAGGGGATGAGGGGAGAGGTGGGCCGGTCATGTTGTCTTAAGACACACAGCCCATGGGGCACTTGGGGTTGGCTCCTGCCATGAGCCCTCTCTCATTCTGTGCAGCACTATCCACTGGCACTCAGTTTGAGGAGCGAGGACCTTTTATCTTTCTCTCTTTAGTCAGATGTGACTTTCAGCCCCTCCTGGCTGAGTTAATGGGGACATCTGTCACCTGAGGGCCTTGGAGAGAACGGCACTGTAGAGAAGACCACACGGAAGAGACGAGAACCTCACGCACCATGCTTGTGTTCGTGTTTCACATTTGGCATGCTTCTGGGTCACTGCTAGCAGGATGGTGTGCATTTTCTGTTGGGGATGTCACATATGAGCTGAATACTAGGAACAGAGGAGAGAAAGAAACAGCTTATATTCTTGCAGACAAATCAGAGCAGATGGGGCTCTAGGTAGCTGCTTTTTTTGTTTTACAAATTACTTAATCAAATTTATTTTAAATTTCTTTAAATGCATTGAATTTAAAGTTTCCAAAGCAGATTGAAAAAGGGAAATTTGTGCGGGAAAGGACCTTGACTTGAGTTAGAAATGGGAAAAATGTGTCCCAGGCCACCCTAAGACTACTTGAGATGAGTAGATTTCAAATGCATTACCAGAAGCAAACCTTTGGAAAAATCCATGCTCTGCAAACAGGTCTCCTGTACACAGCTCTGACACAGACCATCTTCTACCTGGCAAATAACACGTTCTGAAGGTTTCTGGGGACTCCCTCTGTGGACGGCTCTAAGGGAGAAGCAGCAGCAGTAACAGAGGACACCAGCAAATGGGAAGAGGGAATATGAGGTTGACCTGGAGCCCAAAAGCCATGTTGAGAATGTAAGAAACAGAAGATGTGAATCGCGTGAGAAAGGGAGACGTGAAAATGAGACTAGACATGGAGTAGGCTTCTAAAAAATGTCAGCTGTGGTGTTGGTAAAATGAGGTGGCCCTAGGAGCAGCGGAACCTCCAACTAAAATGTATCCTGGGCTACCAGCTGTCAATCATAAGTCCACACCTCCGCAGCGGCACCAATGAAGTGAAAGTGGAGGGAAAAGCACCACGTGCGGCAATTGACCACAGTTACTCGTCTCTATTGAGACAAGAACAACCAACACACAGTACTGGGTGAGAATTCACCAGGATGATCCAGGCAAAACACAAAAGTCAATGCCTAACTCACAAGTTCCTCCAGCAATTTCAAAGCACCGTGTCAGTGTCCTAGCACTCATTCATTTATTCACTCAACAGTTACTGAGGGCCCATTGTGTGACAAGCACCATTTGGAATTAGCAGGGGCAGTGCAATAGACTGAATGTTTGTGTCCTTCCAAATTTCATATGTTGAAATCCTCACTCTGAATATGCTGGTATTAGAAGGTGAGGCCTTCAGGAGGTGATTAGGTCATGTGACGGTTAATATTAAGTGTCCACTTGATTCTATTGAAGGATGCACAGTATTGTTTCTGGGTGGGTCTGTGAGGATGTTACTAGAGGAGATTAACATTTGAGTCAGTGGACTAGGAGACACAGACCCACCCTTAATCTTGGTGGGTGCTGTCCGATCAACTGCTGGTACAGCTAGGAAAAGCAAATGGAAGAAGGTGGAATATGCTGACTTGCTGAGTCTTCTGGTTTTTGTCTTTCTCCCATGCTGGATGCTTCATGCCCTTGAACATCAGATTCCAGGTTCTTTGGCCTTTGGACTCTTGGACTTACAGTGGTTTGCTAGAAAGTCTTGGGACTTCGGCCACAGATGGCTTTACACTGTCGGCTTCCCTGCTTTGGAGGCTTTGGGACTTGGACGGAGCCACTACTGGCTTCCTTGCTCCTCAGCTTTCAGATGGCCTATTGTGAGACTTCACCTTGTGATTGTGTGAGTCAATTCTCCCTAGTAAACTCCCCTCCATATATGTATATGTCCTACTAGTTCTGTCCCTCTAGAGAACCCTGACTAATACAGGTTATGAGAATAGAGCCTCTGTGAATGGAATTAGTGCCTTTATAAAAAGAGACCAGAAAGAAATTGGATCCTTATCTTATCCACGTTGTGATAAAGAGTTAATATCTAAAATTTATAAGAAACTCTTATGACTCAACTGCATAAAATAAAATAACCTGACTAAAAATGGGGAAAAGACTCAGACATTTCTTCAAAAGAAGATATAAAAACAATCAACAAGTATATGAAAAGTTGTTCAAGATTACTAATCATAAGGGAAATGCAAATTAAAATTACTCTGAGAGATTACATCATATCCCTGACTATCTGCAAGGATGGCTATTATCAGAAAGACAAGCGGTAATAAATGTTGGCCAGGTTGTGGAGAAAGCCCTAGTACATGGCTGGTGGAAGTGTAGATGGGTACAGCCTTTATGGAAAATGTTAAGATGCATGCTTTGAATGAAGAGACCCCCTAAACAGGCTTTGTGTGAGCAACATGGCTGGTTATTCACCTGGGTGCAGGTGTGCTGAGGCCAAAAAGGGCGTCAGTAAAGGGCCGTGGGGTAGAAGTTGGTTTTATAGGTTTGGGGTGGTCAGTGGAAAGTTACAGAGTAAGATCAGTTACGGTGGTGGGGGTAGGGGCAAGGAGTATACATGACCCTCGTTTCTGTTACAATGGCAGGTGGGGTAAGGAGTCAGAGTCGTTAAGATAATAGGATGGGGCACAGGGATATTCACAGAGCAAGAACAGTTAAGATGGCAGGGTGGGGTGAGGACTAGTCACATTATCATAATAACAATTAAGATGGCGGGGTGGGAAGAGAAGCTTAATGTCTAGGGGAAGCTCAGCTGGGTGATAGGGGATAATGAGGAATGCAGGTGGGGGCAGGGAGTGGGGTGGCGGGCTATCAGCTGTGGCATGCAGGACTTCAGACTTTTTGAGTCCAGGCTTGCACATGGAGGCCTGACAGAAAACAGCATAGAGGTTCCTAAAGAAATTAAAAATAGAGCTACCATAATACCCAGCAAGCTCTCTTCTGGGTATATATCCAAAGGAAATGACATCACCATCTTCTAAAGATATCAACATTCCCATATTTATTGCAGCATTATGTACACAACCTAAATGCCCATTAATAGATGAATAGATAAGGAAAATGTCACACACACACACACACACACACACACGGCTATTATTTAGCCTTTAAAAAGGAGATCCTGCCATATGCCACAACATAGATGGACATGGAGGATATTGTGCTAAGTGAAATAAGCCAGGCACAGAAAGAAAAATACAACATGATCTCACTTATCTATGCATTATTTGTTAAAGGCTCAAATACACAGAGTATGAAACAGTAGTTATCGCAGGTGGTGGTAGGCATGGGAGGTGGTAGAGGAAATGGGAAGATATAGATGAAAGGATACAGAGGACCAGATATGTTGCATGGTGTATCTAGGGACCTAGTGCACATCATGGGGACTAAAGTTAATAACACTGCATTGCATTAGAGATTTTTGTTAAGTAAGAAGATTTTTGCTGCTCTTGCTACAAAAATCTAAGTGAGATGACAGGTTAGACTGCTTCAATATTGTAACCATTTTATTATGTGTATCCCATAACATCATGCTGTAAACCTCAAATGTGCACAATAAAATTTATCTAAAAGAAGCAGCAGCAGCAGTTGCCAGAGGGCTAGCTTGCTAACTCTCTTTGTGCCATGGAAGACACAATGAGAAGTCGGCAGTTTGCTGCCTGGAAGAGGGTCCTCAACAGAACCCAACTAAATAAAACATACATGTCAGGAAATAAAATGTGCTATGAATGAAAATGAAATAAGGCAAGAGAGAAGAAGTAGTGGGAAGCTCTACAGGACAGGTCATTGGGGACGCCACAGGGCAATGCCATTTGTGCAGAGACCAGCATGAAGGAGGGGCTTCTGGGGATGGAGCGTTCCAGGCAGAGGGAGCAGCCCTGCAAAGTCCCAGGGGAGGCATGCCTCATGTCCTTCAGTAGTGGCAGGAGGGCAAGGCCTGGGGAAGTGGAGGGAGACAAGGTTTTAGAAGGCAGTGTGGCTTCTCAGAGGCCGATATGGTATTTAGGGACTTGGTGGCCACTGTAAGGACATTCACTTTTGTTTTATAACGCAGTTGGAAGTCATTGACAAGTTTGGGCTATGATGCCACATATCCTGACTCCTGTTTTCAGAGAAGCTGTTTGGCTGCTGCATGGGCATCAGCAGGGGGTGAGGAGGCCTGGAGGGAAAAGCAGAGGCACCTGCCATGGTCCAGGCAAAGGTGGTAAAAGTGATGGCACTTGGTGAAAGCAGGCAGCATTTCCTTCTGTACTTTGGATGAGGAGGGTGAGGGAAAGAGTTAAAGAGACCCTCAGAACTGGAAACTGCTGGGTGCTGTGGTTTAAACCTATAATCCCAGCACTTTGGGAGGCCAAAGCAGGCAGATCACCTGAGGTCAAGAGTTTGAAACCAACCTGGCCAATATTGCAAAACCCCGTCTCTACTAAAAATACAAAAATTATCCAGGTGTGTCAGGTGCCTGTAGTTCCAGCTGCTTGGGAGGCTGAGGCTGGAGAATCGCTTAATCCCAGGAGAGATCATGCCACTGTACTTCAGCCTGAGCAAGAGAATCAGACTCAGTCTCAAAATAAATAAATACGTAAATAAAGTGGAAACATCATTTACTGAGATAAGTAATCCTGAAGGTGTGGTGGGTTTAGGACCTGGCAATAATACTACTATGTTAACAGCCAGGTACTAGAGTGGAGCTTGCCCTTCCGAGTCCTCCTTGTGTTATTCCAGAGCTGGGCATGGTGAAAGTGGCAAATTACTGCTTTCTTCCCTCTCAGCCTCTGTAATTAACACCTTCCTTCCAAAACCTTACTGTTTATTTGACTTACCAGGAGAAATTGTTAAAAACAGATTCCAGAGGCCAGCAGAAATTCCCATTCAGTAGGCCTGGGGCGATATCCAGGAATTGAGTGGTTTTTATTTTCTTAATTTTATTATTATTATTATAAAAAACAGTGTTTTGCTCTGTCACCCAGGCTGATGTACAGTGACACAATCACAGCTCACTGCAGCCTCAAACTCCCAGGCTCAGCCTTTCCTCTTGACTCAACTTTCTGAGTAGCTGGGACTACAGACATGAGCCACCAAGCCTGGCTAATTTTCTTTTTTAAATTTCTTAGAGACATGGTCTTGCTATATTGTCCAGGCTGATCTGAAATCCCTGACTTTGTCCTCCTGCTTCGTCCTCCCAAAGTGCTGGGATATAGTCATGAGCCACCATGCTTGGCTTTTGAGTGTTTTTTGGCAGCCACTGAGGGCAAGCTGATGTAGGAATCCACGGACCACACTCTGAGAAGTCTCATCATGGAGGAGATGCTCTTGATGGTTTTGTTATTGTCAAAAGCAACCTGAAGGACCCATGTCTCCTGGGCTGCTGAGGTGACCCCTTTAGTCATCACTTGGTCTCTCCTGGATCACCTCTGACAGACAAAAGTCAGGCAGGAGAGCCTCTGTAAGAAAGGCATATATAAAGGCAGCCTGGGCCAATGCCGGGAACACATCCTACCAAGCCTCATGAAAGTATGTGGAGGTGGTGGGAGCAAGCCTTGCAACACCTCCTCATTGTTAACACAGCAAAGTGCCAAGCCAAGAGAGGAGTAACTGTGGGGTTTGTTGATGACACATACTGAAGACATCCCTAACAGTCTCTTACAGAACTGTTCTAACTTTTCTAATCAGCAGATATGGGAAGATTGTGGGGCATAATAGAAAACCTCTAATAAGGCCCTTTTCTTACCCATATATCAACCAAGATGAGTGCACTAATGATCACATCTGGTAAACCATATGCAACCAGTGACAATGCATGGTTGGTCATAAGTGCAAAAACCGTTTCGACTCTAACTAGACAACGGAACTGTGCATCATTTAGGAGGTTCTCATACACAGACATGCTTCCTCTGACCTGATCCTGCATATTAGAAAATGCTATATATGCAATATGTGGTCCATAGCAATGCATGAGCAGTTGCTTATTATAAATACAGATTCCAGACTCTAGGTTGGATGTTTTGAACATTTGAAAATTCCAGAGGCTTGTTGGAGATCCCAAGATGGCCGAATAAGAGGCAGCTCCAGAAAGCAGCTCCCAGCGAGAGAAACACAGAAGCTGAGTGGTCTCCACAATTCCAAACAAGGTACCAGGTTCACTTTGTGGGTCTGGTTGGACAGTGGATATAAACCTAATAGGGCAAGTTGAGGCAAGGTGGGGCACTGCCCCACCCAGGAGGTGCATGCAAGTGACCGGAGGACCACGGAATCTCCCCGTCTGGGACCTCAGTTCAGATACAGAGCTCCACCCAACCCTCTACAACCCAGAGAACAGGAGATCTTCCCCAGGCTGAAAAGCCTCAGTGAGCTTCCTGAACAGGGCAGAACAGCAACTTTGGGCAGTGCCGGGGCTGTCAGCATAGATCTAGGCAGAAGCACTGGCTGACGCAAAAGCCAGAAAGCCGGCTGGACGGAGCTACCCGCACCCTAGTAAGAAGGAGAACTGAAGGGAAACAGCCCATATGGCAGGATGGGTCCCCCTTGCACAAAGCCCAACAGGCTAAAAAACTCTCACTCCAGAGTTATGCACCCAGAACATCAGTTAGAGAGCGACCAGGAATGATTGAGCTCAGCACAGGGAAGGGAAGCTGCCATTGCAGAAGCCAGCCTAATTTTCCTGAATAAATAAAAGACACAGCAGCTCCACTGAATTCATGGCAGCCCAGCAGTACCAAGGCCACCTCCCCAAGCAGCTACCTGAGATTAAACCTATATAAATCCAACAACAAGGAAAGAAACCAATGCAAGAAGAATGAAACCATCAAAAACCAGAAGACCTCTCCCCTATGACAAGATGACAACTCCTCACAAGCAAGGGAACAAGGCTGGATGGAAAACAAATTTGATGAATTGACAGAAGCAGGCTTCAGAAGGTGAGTAATAGCAAACTTCTCTGAGTTAAAAGAACATGTTCTATCTCAATGCTAAAAACCTTGAAAAAATGTTAGATGAAATGCTAATTAGAGTAACCAGCTTAGAGTAGAACATAAACTACTTGATGGAGCTGAAAAACACAGCACAAAAACTTTGTACTGATACACAAGTTTCAATAGGCAAATAGATAATGCAGAAGAAAGGATATCAGAGATTGAAGATCAAAAACAATGAAATAAAATGAGAAGGCAAAAAAAGATAACAAAGAGTGAAAAGAAATGAACAAAGCCTTCAAGAAATATGGGATTGTGTGAAAAGATCTAATCTATGCTTGATAAAGTGTACCAGATGATGACAGGGAGAATGAATCCAAGCTGGAAAACACTCTTCAGGATGTTATCCAGGAGAACTGCCCCTACCTAGCCAGACAGGCCAACATTCAAATATAGGAAATACAGAGAACACCACCACAATACTCCTCTAGAAGAGCAACCCCAAAGCACATAATCATCAGATTTACCAGGGTTGAAACGAAGGAAAAAATGCTAAGGGCAGCTAGAGAGAAAGGTCAGGTCACCCACAAAGGGAAGCCCATCAGACTCATAGCAGATCTCTCAGCAGAAACCCTACAAGCCAGAAGAGAGTGGGGACCAATATTCAACATCCTTAAAGAAAAGAACTTTCAACCCAGAATTTCATATCCAGCCAAACTAAGCTTCACAAGTGATGGAGAAATGAAATCCTTTACGGACAAGCAATTGCTTAGAGATTTTTATCACTACCAGACCTGCCCTACAAGAGCTCCTGAAGGAAGCACTGAACACAGAAAGGAAAAACCAGTACCAGCCACTGCAAAAGAGAACCAAATGGTAAAGACCAATGACACAATGAAGAAATTATGCCAACCAAAGGGCAAAACAAAAAAACAGTAACAAAATGGCAGGATCAAATTCACACATAACAATATTAACATTAAATGTAAATGGAATAAATGCCCAACCAAAAGACACAGATGGACACATTGGATAAAAACCAAGAACCATAGGTGTGCTGTATTCAGGAGACCCACCTCACATGCAAAGATACACATAGGCTCAAAATAAAGGGATGGAAGAAGATTTACCAAGAAAATGGAGAGCAAAAAAAAAAAAAAAACAAGGGGTGGCAATCCTAGTCTCTGATAAAATGGACATTAAACCAACGAAAATCGAGAGAGAGATCCAAGATGGCCGATTAGCAACAGCTCAGGAATGTAGCTCCCAGTGAAAGCGCAGAGAACGAGTGGACGCTGCACTTTCCGACGAATTTTTGTTGCCCACAGACCGGGAGATTCCCGGCAGAGGAGCCACA